>MU863624.1:2529465-2585036 GCA_033575675.1 Parathielavia hyrcaniae
GCTGATGTTCGAACGCGAAGGGACTTTTACTCTGTTCTACAGGGAATCAGTCCCCCAGCTGCACGGCTAACACGGAGGATCCTAGGCTGGCTGATGGACTCGGGGAGGCTGCCGATGTACAATCTGGCCAGGAGGCTGGAGCTGGAGCTGGAGCTTGCGGTCTGATGCCCCCTCCTTCGAAGGCCAGGAGGCCTTCTCTTTTTGTATTTGCAGGCTCAGTCACTGATCGTTTCTTTGATTTTCGATATGGGTTTTTCATCCGGCCTGCAAGGGTGCGGTTTTCCTGTATAGTAAATAGTTGAAGGTCCGGCACGCCCCCAGGGCATAGCGGTGTAGGAATAATAATATATTTATAAGAATGGAACTCACCGCGCAACAGAAGAGAATGGCGTTGCTTATGACATAACTCGGTTCGGGCGCTGGTAGGTCCCTGGCGCCTTGCGCTCCCACCCCAAAACCGCCCCTGAGCCCCTTTCAAGACATCACCAAGTTGTCTCAACAGATTGCACACAGAACACGAGGTATCAATCACTGGATACCCCCAGCCTATACAAAGATACATCACCACAGCCCTCCAACCGTCTACAATATACTCCCCCGGTCGACGACAGGACTAACCAGCTCGGCCTCGTCAGCCAGCCCCACCGCCCTCAACAACCCGGCGCTCTCTCCTTCCCCATCCTCCCTCGTCGCGTCCGTCTGCAACCCCCCTCCCCCGTCCTCTCCCCTGATTCCTCCCCCAGCCATAGTACCACTGGTCCGCCTCGTCTCCTCGGCCCCGTTCAGCACATACCACACATCCTTCTTGGTCAGCAACCCCTGCAGCACGCCGCGGTCGACAAACAGCACGTAGCGCAGCCCGAGCTTCTGGAAGTAGGTGACGGCCAGGTGCAGGCGGCAGCGGCTGGGCAGGGTGAGCGGGGTCTGGTCCATCCAGGGCCGGAGGTCGAGCGTGGCGCGCGGGTCGGCGAGCGGCTGGTGGGCGAAGAAGGCCTCGGTCTCGGGCGGCAGGGAGCGCGGCGGGCGCGCGGCCGCGTACAGGGTGTAGGCCAGCTCGGCGCGCGAGATGTAGCCGAGCAGGATCGCGTCGCGCGGGTCCGAGACGACGGGGAAGCCGCGGTAGGGGTGCGAGGCGAGGACCGACGACAGCGAGGCGATGGTGTGCCCCTCCGCCGTCAGCACGACAAGGTCCTCGATTCGCGTCATGATCTGCGCCGTGGGTATGTCCGGGATCGGCGTCGTCTCCTCGGAGCTGTCGAGGAAGGGGTACTCGTTGAAATGGATCCACGACTCGTAGATGCCGCGCCGCGAGAAGGCGTCGCCGACCCACTTGGACATCATGACGGCTATCATGATGGGCAGCACGTACGTCAGGGCGCCCGTCAGCTCGAACATGATGACGACGATGGACACGGTCATGCGCGTCACGCCGGCCAGGGCGGCGGCGGCCCCAATAATGGCGTAGGTGCCGGGGGTGATGCACGGTATGTCGGGCTCGCAGGAGTGGAAGGCGATGAACTTGGGGTGGTTGTGCTGCCACATCTCCATGATGATGCCGATTGCCCGTCCTGTGAGGGCGCCGATGGCCATGGACGGCAGGATGATGCCGGCGGGAATCTGCAGGCCAAAGGTGATGGCGGCGAGGCAGAAGCTCAGCATGGCCGCCACAATGAGCAGGACTATGTTGCCGGCAGAATCGGCGCCCGTCTTGCACAGACCAAACTGGTCATCCAGCAGTCTCGAGCACTCGGCGAAGAGGTTGGATACCAGATCCGAGTTCTGGGACTGCATATAGCGGTTGGGATAGTTGATAAGGGCGGTGAGGCAGGCCACCATGACGACCTGGACCACGGGGCCGGGCAGCCACGCAGTCGACTTCCTCCACCGGGCGACCTTCATGTTGGCCTTGATGAACAGGCCGCCGTAGATGCCGCCGAGGATACCCAAGATGACGAAAGGGACGAGCTCGAAACCATGCCAGCTTGAGCTGTACGTCACCTGGTACAGGACCAGCTTTCCCGACCGGAAGGGGTCGAACGCCTGGAGCACCATGGCGGCCGTCATGGCGCACACAAAGCTCTGCCACATGGTCTTGTCGGGGAAGTAGTAGGATAGTTGCTGTCAAGGTCAGCGGTGAAAGCTTTAGGGGGACAATCTGCTAACCTCGAGCGAGAAAAGCACGCCGCCGATGGGCGATCCAAAGGCGACGGATATTCCAGAGGCGGCGGCCGCAGAAAGCACCTCCCGCTTCCGCGCTGTAGAGAGTTAGCACCCATCCAAGTAACCACCGGCATGTACGGGAGGTCCGCATACCCTCATTGTTGTTGATGCTAGGAAACAGCTTGGTAAACAGATTGGCGCAACAGCAGGCAACGTGGACTAACGGGCCCTCCTTGCCCAACCACATGCCAGACGCCACGGCCAGGATCTTGTCTCGTCAGCCCCATTCACACCGACAGACAAGAACTGGAACTGGGAAATGGGACAAGAACCTACCAAGCCCAGCGACTTGGTAATCAAAGTCCACAACCCCAGAAAGCGCCTGATGACGAACCCGCCCAGCACCGTCTTAAGCTCCGGTATGCCGCTGTGCTTGGCATGTATCGCATACTCCTTGACGAGCACCGCCGCCAACAGCGCAAACGTGACCTGGCGCCAATCTCATTAGCTGCTCAACCCAATCCAAACTGAAAACGAAAGCAAGAACGGAACCACTACCCACCGCCAAACCCAAATAAACCATCCCCTCCACCACCCACCGCCCCACGCCCTCCCCAGCCCCAACAACCGTCCCCCACCTCCTCCACGCGCGACACTGCGCCCCCTCGTCATAGCCCAAGCAGCACGCATTCCTCCCCAGATAAAACCTCCCGCCGTCGACCCCGCTGCTACAGAACCCATACTTGACATCCCCCAGCCAGTCCGTGGCCACGTCGATGCCCGCGGCCAGCACGCCGACGGCGAGCCCCGTCAAAATCAGCACGACCCACACCTGGCTGGCGTCGAGCAGCCGCTGGGCGACGCCCAGCAGGGGGAAGGGGGTCGACGCGGTGCGGGCGCGCAGGGCGCGCTGCCGCTGCCGCTCCTTGGTGTACTCGAAGATCCAGTCGATGGCCGTCAGGTCGGCGTAGCCCACGCGCCGGCCGGGGCCTTCGGCGTGCCAGTCGCGCGAGGGCTGGGTGGTGGTGTCGGTGTAGAAGTCGGTGTGGTCGGCAGCGGGGTTGGGGGGCAGGCCCGGGAGGGGTTTGAGGCTGAGGTGGGTTGGCGTGGCGCTGGTGCTGGTGGTGGTGATGGGGAGAGGTCGGGGCGGGTCGTGGCTCGTTCGGGAGGTGGATGCGGGGCTGTGGAAGAGGGAGGTGATGAGACGGGCCGGGCGGAAGAGGACGCTGGGCTGGGCTCGTTTGCGCTTGAAGGTGAGTGGGGGGGTGAGGTCGGGTTGGAGGGGGTCGTCGCGGAGGATGGTGGTGTCGTGGTCTTGGTCGTCGCCTAGAATGAGGTCCAAATCGTCGGGGTCGTCGTCATGGGTGTAGGTGCCATGGCCGTGGCCATTCGCGGGCCTCGACGATGTTGATGTCGACGTCGAAGTCGACGCCCCGTTGTTCATTGCGCTGGTCGGGGGCATGCTGGGTGTCGTGACGGTGCATTGGCCATTCTCATAGTCTATCGGTAGGCAAATCTCAGCTCTGCTTCAAGACGTCGTCAAAAGCCCACCCACACGTGTCGACGGCCTTGGAGGTTGGATTGTGCTTGTCGTCGACGTGCAATTGTCGATGCGCCATGCAACAGCCTAGGGGCTATCTTATCGCCAGGCTTGGGGCTGAATACATAGGTGGTACCTTGGCGTGGCCCGTGCAGCTTCGCTTGGCTCGAGGAGCTCTGCAAAGATCCATCCAGGCTGCCTGCAGCCCTGCGGCGCCTGCACAGCTTCCAGCCCAGAACAACCCCGGATTGGAACATTGGTTGATGACGGAACGGCATTGGTGAAACGAGTTACATCCAAGCGAGAACTCACTCCGAGTTTCAAGGTACCTGAAATGTGTACTACAGAGTATGTGCCTAGCAGTTTTTAGTTCTCCGGAGGACAAATACACGTACACGAGATGAACGAGTCTGCTCCGGCGGCCGAGGGCCAGGGCCAACAGAGTCCCTCGGTGCAAAAGATCAAGACGCTGCTTGGCGCAAAGGACGATACATCGCGATTTGTCGGCCTCGCGCTGCTCAAGTCAGTTCTGGACAACACGCCAGAGCTGCGCAGTGATGAAGAGGCCATCGTCGCGTTGTGGGAGAGCATCCCGCCCAAGTTCCTCGACAGGTTGATCAGAACCGGGTCCAAGCATCATGAATCGTCGGGGACATCATCATCACCATCATCGGAGCCATCGCGCAAAGGCGCCAACGACATGTTGGATCTCGCCGTCTCTGTGCTCCATACATTTGCAGCCTTGCTCCCGGAATCTGCGAGGCAACATACCAAATTGCTCGACAGGATACCGCAGCTGGTGCCCTCTCTGCTTCGCTGGTAAGAGACCCTCCTTCACCTGCCCGCCGTTTGCGCACCCATCTTCTGACTCCCAGACAGCTCGGATGACACTGCGCGGCTCGCACTCGAGACTGTCTTGAGTCTGGTCAGCCATCCCGACGGTGCCACGGTCTTCACAGCGATCCAAGACTTGTCGCCCTTGACAGAGATGGCACCATCGCAACCGCTTGCCCTAAAGACACTGCTTCACGCCTGGCTCAACGCCATGACAGCAACGCCAGACAAGAGCAACTTGAGATCCAAGATGGACAGAACCATCAACAGTCTGGTCTCGTCATTCAAGGGGACCGATGCTGTCACCCTGCTGAGCTTCCTCGCAAACTTGCTCCCGCGTCTGGAGCCAGAGGTCAGCCACCCCAAGCTCGAGTGTCTACTACAACTTACTTACCAGTACTCCCGTAGCTCATTCCACCCAACCCCAAATGGCTTCCCTCCCTGGGACACTTCATCCGCAACCTCGTGACAAGCCGCCCCACCGCCGCCGGCCGCACCGCCTTCACCAACCTCTCGGCCGCCCTCCTCGAGCTCTACCCGTTCCAAGCACCGCACCTCCTCTTCGCCGACCAGTCCACCACCACCACCGACACCACCACCCCGTTCTCCTATCTCCTCATCAACCTCCTCCTCGTCGACCTCCGCGCGACTTTGCCAACCCTCCTCCCCCAGCTCAACAGCCCCGACTACCCGTCCACCTCGCGCCGCCTCACATCCGCCCTCAACACAACTTCCCACTTCATCGGCTACCTCCTGCGCGCCATGGACCCAGACCCAGACTCAAACTCAGACCCGCCCAGCCGCGGCAACGGCAACGGCAACGGCAACGGCCTCTCCATCACCCCAGACCACCTCCTCCGCCTCCGCAAATCCATCTCGGAAACCCTCTCCCTCGCGGCCGAGTTCCTCCGCGACCGCTGGGACGCCGCCGTCGCCGGCGCCCAGGGCCTGCACCCGGACGCCCGCGCCGCCGACGCCGTCGCCGCCTCGGGCTCGTCCCACCGCACCCTCGCCTGGGACCTCAAGGACGATGACACAACGGCGGCGGGTCGAGGCGTCGCCGGCGATCCGCTTGTCCTGGCCGCTGTGCGGACGCTGGCGATTTGGGTGCGGGAGGACGATAATGAGTTGCTGCGTAAGGAGGTTAGTGGGTTGGCGGATTTGCTGGTGGAGCTGTACCGGTCGTCGTCATCGTCGGCGGCGGCGGTTGTGGGGACGGGGACGGGGCTCGATTTCCGAAGGGCGGTGCTCGTTGCCTTTGAGGGCCTTGTGGTGGAGCGCAGGGGGAGAAAGGCGGTGGTGGAGTATGGCGGGTGGGAAGTGTTTGCAGGGGATCTGATTGCTATTTTGGAGGCGTCTTCGTCGTCTTCTTCTTTCGCCTCCTCCTCTTACTCGGTGGGGAGTGGTGAAGAGGATGCGGCGAGGGGGGTGGAGATTGTGCGCGTGCTGCTGCAGATTGCTGAGGCGGAGAGGCCTGGTCCGAGGGAGGCCTGGATGGATGTCGTGACCAGGGTCGCGGCTTGGTATGTGCCCGAGGCGGACCAGCCTCCTGTGGTGCTGGAGTGCCAGGTTGCCGCGCTGCAGCTGGTCACGACGCTGCTGGAGAGCACGCACCCTGGGATGCAGAAGCGGTATGTGCACTCGACGAGCGCGGTGCTGGGGATTGCGAATCAGCTGAGGGCGAAGATCAAGGGGGATACTGCGTCGGAGGAGGCGCTGGAAGATGTGCTGGGGACGCTGGCCGCGCTGAGATGAGACTTGCCGTTTTTGTGCCGGGGAAGGCGAGTGGAGGGGCGGGCATTCTTTCCCTTCTGGAGAACAACCCACCAAGGCGTTCAGAAACCCGAACATGTTTGATGGCCATCGACATTTGGAGAGCTCTGGATTCTTCGCTTCCGCAACCCTAGGACTTCTCCCTCTCGTATTACCCCTCCCGTTCCGCTTACTTCGCCCCTATCCGACACATGGACGCTTCAGCTCTATCATGAGGAACGATTACAACTCCTGCCGTCCTACAACCTATGCCTTTGCTTCTCCAACATCGACACCAGACTTTACTAGCCCGTCCTAGTAAACGAGGTTGTCTTGCATGCCTCCATCTTTTCCGCGGTGGCCTTCACCGAACCTTGTATCAGCACCCCGAGCAGAACGTTTCATGGCCTTCCCTGCCTCTATTGGAGGAGCCGGGGAGGGTTCATCCCCATCCTTTGCCTTTCGGCAGCGTCAGTACGAGTAAGCTTCATACCCTGCCTTGGGAGGGCGGTAAGTGAAAAATTACACGGTCCCTCACAATCGAGCTCCTGTCCAGCAGCCAAACCCACAGAATGCTAGAACCCCCGATACAATCGTTTCTGACGCTTCCTCCAGTCCGCCACATCTCGCACCACTTTCCCCATTCTCGCGCGAGCGCGCCGCCGCATGCCAATCCCGGGGCCAGCACCCTGCTGGAGCTCTCCAACTCGGTGAGGGAATCGCTCGCCAAGCAGGACGACTTTGGCCCCAGGGCGGACTGCATGTCCTTCTTTCTAGAGCTCGCGCTGCAAGAAGAACAGAGGGGCGTCCCGACGCTCGATTTCGAGACAGTCAAGATTGCTCGTCTAGACAAGCTCGTCGCCGCCCTGATCGAGTGCGGCGAGTCGTCCGACCACCTGCTCCCGAGATATGTCCATGCTGTCGTCGCGGCCGAGAAGTTGGACCGTCTTTGGCGGACCCGCTTTAAGCTGGACTATTTCATGATGGGCGAGATACGGGCCCGTGATCTGGCGACGCGGTGGCGGCTGGATGGGAGGCCGGTCCGGTTGCGAAGCTCTACTTCGCAGGTCTCCTTGGTGCTCCATGAGCTCGGCTCTGCTGTCGACCCTACCGCCAAGGCCGGTTTCAGTTCTGGAGGGTACTTTTTCATGGGTCCTAGGTAGTGTATAACTCTCCAGCTAACAGATGAAACAGATGGTGGCTGGACATTACTTGTGCCTATCTGGATGGGGTGGTCGCGACGGAGTACGAGACCACGAGCAAGGGCCATGACGGAGTTTTCACATTGCCTCTCCTGACGGGGAGAGAAGTCAGCATCGGCAGCAACAGGGTGAGATATTTTCGGGAGGGTACTCTCGCCGACATGCATCCAGCTCTCATACCCCAAACGGGGAAGCATGTTCGTGTTCTGAGAGGCCACCTGCTCCATAGCCACTTGGCGCCAGCGGCTGGCATCCGGAATGATGGCTTGTAGGTCTCTCCGAAAACCCGTGCTTTGGCAGCTAACTGAATTGGTTTGCTCAGGTGGAAAGTACTCAAGTTCAGGGAGAGTCTCGACAAAATAAACGGACGCTGCCGGCTGGAAGTGGACCTTGAGAAAGCTCCAGGCGAACTCCCCACGTCGGAGCTCGAAAAGATTCCAAGGCCTTCCCATCTTGACGATTGGTTTCTGTACCGGACTCTCAAGGAAAAAAAGGCCAGCCAAGTCAAAAAGACCAGAATAGCTTGGTGCTCAGAACACTAGACACTACTAAGGTGGATCGATGTGGGATGTTAGGGACGAGACACCGGACATGAGAGGCATAGTTGCCAACAAGGGATACCGAGACTATGACAGTACTGTATATACCTAAAGAGCAAGTTCTAAACTCACGGAGAGAATAAGACCAACTCACAAGGAGTGGGAGGAATCGCAAAACTCGAAGGGTTGCCGTGTTGCGGCATAGAACAAAGATGTTCTGGTCTAGCACGAAGGGATCAGGGCACGATTTTAAGAAACGATGCTGTAATATGATCACTAGACCAAGATATACCTTTTACCACATTTCTACATCTATGTTCTAGGGAGAGCACGTTATCTCCTAAGCATTCAGGGGTAGCCCCGAGGGCAAGTCAATAGACAGCCCTAACCCTCTTAGCAGCTCTTCTTCCTTCGTTTCTTCGTGTCGCCCCTCCACTCAACTGTCTCTTCACGAACTTCAACCCCTCAACATCAAACTCACCATCCCCGACCTACAGTACCTGGCAACACCTACCCTCTTCTGGACCCTTTTACTAGTCTCCAGACCCCGAGCCACTCCATTCTTCTCACAAAACCACAATGGGCAAAGCCAAGGAGAAAGGAGGGGACAAGGGAGGCGGAGGCAAAGCAGACAAGTCCAGCAACAAGAACAACAAAAAGGGCTCCAAGGGCGACAGCAACGACAGCAGCAACGACGTCAAAGCCACCAAGCTCAAGGGCGCCCAGAGCATCAACGTCAGGCACATCCTCGTACGTCATTAACCTCTTTTACCCTTCCTGCCGTTCAGGTTCTGCAGTATCCAATGAAAAAGGCTCACGATCCTGACAATTTTTGGCGTTTCCATAAGTGTGAGAAACTATCCAAGAGCGACGAAGCCATGGAGAGACTGGGGAACGGGGAGAAGTTTGACGCCGTGGCCAGGGAAATGTCAGAAGACAAGGCGAAAGCGGGCGGGTCGTTGGGTTGGCAGACCAAAGGCAGTCTGGATCCTGCTTTCGAGAAAGTCGCCTTCGAGCTGGAGGCCAGCTCGGTCAACAGTCCCAAAGTCGAGAGAGTCAAGACTGGGTTCGGGTATCACATCATCATGGTCGAGGGTCGCAAATAGGGATCGCTTTTGTGCGCCCAACCGGAATCTCACTTGTGAGGCTTCTTTTGATTTTGTCTTGCCGCTTGAGGGTTCCCATGCCGTATGTGAAGGGCAGCCGCGCGAAGGGGCTCCCGTTTCCCTCTCGCCATCCTGATGCCAGCGTGCGGGAGCCAGAGAGTACATCCGACGAATTGTGTCGTGAACCGCAACCCATGAGGAGAGTCCTTCCCGACACATCCTGTCTATGGTATCTCCCTTCCTTCTTTCCCTCGGGGGAACTACCGCTACCCTCGAACAGACTTGATCCGCCGCTTAAGCCTCGGACTGGAAGTAGTTGAGGAGGATGGAGCGCTCCTGCGACTCCTCACCCCAGTCCTTGACGACGACGCAAGAGCAGTTGACAACCTTGCGGGCATTGCCCTCGCGGTCGAGGACGCCTGGGTAGCACAGCCGAGTCAGTACACCTCACCCACTTCTTCATATAGAAAAGCAATCCCCCCGGGGCCCACTCACAAAGACCGGCCCACTCGCCGAGCTGCTTGCCGTCGGGGACCTTAATGAGCGGGATCTTGTGCTCCGAGCAGAGGGCGATGACGAGCTTCTTATAGGCCTCCTCCTCGCACGACTCGTTGAGAACGCACATGTGCGCCTGCCGCCGGTCGAGCGCCTTGGAAGCCTCGCGGAGGCCGCGGGCCAGGCCGTCGTGCATCAGAGACAGCTTCAGGACGCCCTTGAGCGCGTCCAGAACCGACATCTGGCCCTTGGAGGCATCCGCCGACACCTCAACCTCCTCCGACACCTCGGGAACGTTGGTCTCTTCTACGTCCGACTAGAAGGCGGGAAGCCATTTGGTTAGCGGGGGTTGCTACTCTCTCGGTCGAGAAATTGGGTGCGGCTTTGGGCTGCTTGTCGATGCGGGAATCGGTCTGTGCTAGCCGAGAGAGCATAATTCGGAGGGGAGATGGGGGTGCTCACCATCTTGACGTTTTTGGTTGCGGGTAAGCTGTCGGTTACGATCCTCGAAGAGTAATTGGTGATAAATTCGCTTTTCGTGGGTTGGAGGAGCGATCTCGACTCGTCCGCGAGAATGTCAAGATTAATGTGTGCGGGCTATCGGCCCCACCCAATGGAGTGGCCGCAAATCCGCGGACTAGCACGAATCAGGCAAGCGCACAAATCGGAGGCGCGGAGTTAGGGCAAGTTTTCGCAGCGCACGGGCCACCACAGCTCTGGCATCCATCAAAATTTTTGACGAACTGGAACTCCAAGTCCAATCTTCGACCAGATCTACCACCGCTCATCGACGCAGGCACCATTGAGAGGTATGTAAAACACCGCCACGGAAAATGACTTGCCAACAGGAATATGCCTTTTGCGAAGGCCGAGGAGAGCAATCATGGGGCGGCCGAGGCTGCCCCTCGATACGCTTCCCCTCATCGGCAACTGAGCAGGCAGAACCCTCTTGAGACTCGTCGACGAGGGCACTCTCCACGCTCATCGAGCCTCAAAAGGCTAACGTAATGCGCTTCGGCACGCTGGCAGATACCTCATATCCTCTTGACGATTTGAGAATCTCCATCTCGACCACACAACAACCGCCAAAATGGTCCGCACTTCCGTCCTGCACGATGCCCTCAACAACATCAACAACGCCGAGAAGGCCGGAAAGCGCCAGGTCATGATCCGGCCCTCGTCCAAGGTCATTGTCAAGTTTCTGCAGGTCATGCAGCGCCACGGTACGTTTGCTTCGCGCAAGAAAACTCAGCTCCCGACGGACGTGGAAGACCCTCGCGACCCCTGCCCGAGCCTCCCAAATTCGGCATGATAACTAGGCAACGGTCCTTTCCGCCCCACGATCGAAGCCCTTTAAGTTGCCGAGAAATAAAACACCAATGCGAGGGTCTTACACGTTCTCGGAGACTGCCAATGATGTCCAATGTTTAATCTCGCGCAACAAATCACTGACGGGAAGTCGTTCTCAGGCTACATTGGCGAGTTTGAGGAGGTCGACAACCACCGCAGCGGCAAGATCGTTGTCCAGCTCAACGGCCGGTGAGTGCAACTCGAGACTGATAATGCGGCGTTCCAAGGCCCCTGTACTGACTGCGTTGCCAGGCTCAACAAGTGCGGTGTCATCTCGCCCCGCTATAACGTCCGCCTCGCCGAGCTCGAGAAGTGGGTCGTCAAGCTTCTCCCTGCCCGTCAGTTCGGCTACGTCATCCTCACTACCTCGGCCGGAATTATGGACCACGAGGAGGCCCGTCGCAAGCACGTCGCTGGCAAGATCATTGGTTTCTTCTACTAGACCTCAAAATCGGTTGAGAGATGAAGGGAATTCAAAAGGGCAAAATCCGGGCATATCTGCGGCGTTGAAGTGTGTTTGAGGGATACCCTGCTGTGAATAGAAAATGACCTGCATGTTTGACGAGAAGAGGTCGCCGATGCCGCTACTGAATGCACCCTTTTTTTTTCTCGCCGAGCCCTGACTGGCCCTAGCATTTCCTCAGATAGGAGGAGTTACTTGATCGAGCAAGTGACGGCTAATCTCCGGGTCTTGGGATCTGAAACCACCAGTTGCCGCATTCGGACTGTGCTTGGAAGACAGTGCCGATGGCCTTGCTCTTGGCTGCAGCCCCTATTCCCCGAGCAAAAAGGGTTACGGCAACAAATACTCCGTACTGCATGGCAAAGGGCGAGAGTCTGGTTCAGTATGTAATTTTACTAAGACAAACATGGAACTGAAAAGAGAAGAGGGATTGATGCGTGCCAGGATCGTGGGCAGGGTTTCGAGCCCAGACTCACCGCGGCCCCTCCTGAAGCGCCACTGATTGGTCGCATCCAACACCACTTTCCCGCTCAGGTTTTATGGCTGCTGCAAATCAGCGCACGAAATGTTATTCACCTAACTATCTTAGTAGGTAAGAAGGAAAGGAGAAAGACAGAGAATTACAGGAGCGCCGTACAAGGCTTTCCCTTGAGTCCGGCCCGATCCGGCCGCGGCCGAACGTTTAGCCGAAACTCTCAACGCACGATTGCCGAGCGCGCATCGGGCCTCGTCGCGCACGTGACGGAACCTGGGCAAACCTGGAAGGCCTAGGCCCATATCATAACACGAGTCACCAATCAGTGCACGTGGATGACATAAGTGGGTCAAACCTTACCCGAAGTGCCGGTAAACCACGACGACGCTGACCGTCACAAGTACGTACAAAGAGTTGATATTGAGAGGAGTTTAAGGGGCGATGTTTTTGTCTTCAAGGTGCGTACCTGAACGTTTTATTTGAAGAGTATATTTTACAGTCTCAAGGGTAGACCCAATCTTCTCTTTCTATAGGTGTATGACGCCATATGGTACGTACGCACCGAAGGCCAGGAGTCATTTTCCAAGCTCTACGAAGTGGTAACCTTTAACAGATGCACGGCCAACTTAACCCGTTATATTGCCGCAGTGGCGACGTAACAAAAGCCGTTTTGGGACTGCGGCGTGTCCCCAACTCGCTACGGAGTCGTTATCAAAGCCCCACCGTGAAGAACGCCCGACCCTTTGAAGCACCGATCTCAAGCCCCTAATAACTCAAGTTTCCTTGTTTTCTCCCACACAATTTCTCCTGACGATCCCGTCGTCGACCCAATGACAATCGGACATCGCACCGCTGCATAGAGAGAGCCTCTGCCGCCTGGTGACACCGTCGGATACAGCGCTGGAACATAGACGCGCAGGAGAACATTTAAAACCCATCCCTTTACGGCCCTGAGACGTGATGGGAAACGCGCCAAGCCCGTGGTATCTTGCCGCAACCTCAACACGACTAAGAATGCGCAACCGCCAACTCGCCGTGCTTTGTGCCATTGTCTTCATACTCGTCTGCTTTTACTCGCTACCAAGGTCATACCCGGACAATCCTCGGCTGCCAGAAATACAACAGCCGGCGCAAGGCCCCTCCAAGCCGCTTGACCTTCCCAAGCCGGCCGACGTTTCCAACCCGCCCGACGCTCCCAACCCGCCCGACGTTCCCAATCCGCCCGATGCTCCCAGCCCGCTCGATGTTCCCAATCCGCCCGACCTCCCGAACCCGGAAGAACAATCCGACGTCCAAATCCCCGCGACAGAGAAGACTGAGGTCGAGGAGGAACCACCGAAACAGCCCGGCGTCTTAAGCCCCGCGAAAGAGTCGGACGCCAGTGAACCCGTCGAATTCACCAGCAAGAATATCACCGTCACCGAGCCGAAGCCGGTACCTGGCGGGGAACACCCGATATGGCACCTCATCAAGGAAGCGGAGCGCGAGTTTGACGCAGTCAAGGCTCGCCAGTCGGCAACCCTTGGCGATGCCGCGGCCGAGTACCGTCGCCGGTATGGCCTGCCGCCGCCTCCACACTTCGACAAGTGGTGGGAATTCGCCAAGAGCAAGGGGGTGCAGATGGTGGATGAGTATGACACGATATACGACATCGTGACTCCGTTTTGGGGCCTGAAGCCCTCGACCATACGGGCGCGGGCGCGCGAGGCCCTCGGGGCCGACAACCAGCTCATGGGCGTGCAGGTGCGCAATGGCAATGCGACGCACATTTTTGGGGGCACCGAGTGGTTCCAGACCTCGGTGATCGGCATGATGCAGGGCTTCGTCGAGCACCTGCCAGACATGGACCTGGCATTCAACGTCAACGACGAGCCCCGCGTCGTGGTGCCGCACGAAGACCTGACACGGCTGGTGCATAAGGCGCGGACGATCGCCATGCCGGTGGCCAACGCTGCAGAGAAGCTCCGCAACGGCTTCACCAAGAAGCCTTTGGGCATCAGCTACAACGGCCGCTTCGACGAGGTCAAGCACACCCGCTTCGATTTCTTCCCCCACCAGCCGGTGTGGACACACTCGCGCATGTCCTGCTCGCCCGACTCGCCCGCCCGCCTCCTCGAAGAGGACGAGCAGTACGACGACCTGGAGAAATACGCATCCGGCGAGATGGGTTTCGTGTCCAACTGGACCGCCATGTCCGACGTCTGCCTCTCCCCGTCCCTCTCGTCGACCTACGGCTTCTTTGACCGGCCCAACGCCTACGGCGTGGTCCACGACCTCTTCCCCATCTTCTCGCAGTCCAAGGTCTCGTCGTACGCCGACATCACATACCCCTCCCCCTGGTACTGGGCCGGCAAAGTCCCCTATAGCGACGAGTCGGACCCGCCGTGGCAAGACAAGCTCAACCGCCTCTACTGGCGCGGCTCGACGACGGGCGGCTTCTCCCGCAACGGCGGCTGGCGCCGCCAGCACCGCCAGCGCCTCGTCCAGAAGCTCAACGCTCCGGACCAGGCCACCATCCTCACATCATCATCCCAAGACTCCGACGACGACACCAAGAAAAACAAAACCTGGTCCAAAACCCAAGTCCCCCGCGGCGAGTTCCGCTCCCTCGTGGACGTGCACTTCTCGCACGTCGGGCAGTGCGACCCGGCCGACTGCCGGGCGCAGCAGGCGTTTTTTTCGCTGCGCGAGTACGCGCGGCAGGAGGACGCGCTCGGGTACCGGCACGTGCTCGACATGGACGGCAACGCGTTTAGTGGGCGCTTCTATGCCCTCCTGAGGAGCCGGAGCCTGGTGTACAAGTGGGCCGTGTTCCGTGAGTGGCACTACGAGTGGCTCAGGCCGTGGGTGCATTTCGTGCCGCTTAGTTTGCACGGGGAGGAGTGGTTGGAGGCGGTGAGGTTTTTTGCCGGGGGGAAGGGGGGTGGCGGTGGTGGTGGTGAAGAGGCGGCGCGTAGTGGTAGTGGTAGTAGTAGTAGTGAGGTTGGGAGTGGAAAAGAGGGTGGGGAGGAGAAAGGAAAGGAGGGGGAGGAGGAGAAAGGAAAGGAGGGTGGGGAGGAGAAAGGAAAGGAGGGTGGGGAGGAGAAAGGAAAGGAGGGTGTGGAAGGGAAAGTAGTGGAACGAAGGGATGGTGGTGGTGAGGAGGAAGGGTTGGGAAGTGAAGAGGCGGAGCGGATGGCGTTGAGGGGGAGGGAGTGGGCGGAGAAGGTGCTGAGGAACGAGGATATGGAGGTGTGGTTCTTCCGGTTGTTGCTGGAGTGAGTATCTCCCCCTTTCCCCCCTTTCCCCGTTTCTTTACCCGCCTTGCCCTTTGGGTAATTCATTACCCTTCGTTTCGAGATGAGAAATGTGGACTGACATGCTATCTACTTAGATATGGCCGCGTCATTGATGACGACAGGGAACGTATTGGATACTCGGGCTGAAGCCGAGACTCTGAAGAGCTGCAGTTGGACATCGACGTTTCGATATATAAGCGTTTGGCATCTTTCACCATTTAGTCCTCTCCGAAGATCGGATATAGACCATGGGAGCATTCTTGAGGGCAATGGGAGATAGGTTGGGAGGCTGCATCATCAGAACGAATACATGGAGTTGGCGTTTCTACGTTGTCCCGGTTGGATTGGGCAGTGGCTTTGAGAATCTGATATGCATTGTACGGTCCATAGTTGTACGAGTATCTCACGGCTTACATACTTGACGAGCTTTGCATGTAGCCCATTGCTGTGCGGTTGACAATCAGAAGATTACGATTCATTCTGTGATGGAACCCTCCATGTCTAGATGTCTCCCAGTTTTGCCTTTTCCTGTTAAACTCCGCGCTCGTTGTGAGTGGCTTGAAAAGAACACAGTACTGATGTCTGAATATCACCCAAAATATCCGCCTATTCATCCTCGTCGCCCTCAGCGTCCTGCTCCTCGTCCGAGTGCCTCGTGTTCTGACTCCGGCTCCCGTTCGGCGCTGGACTGGCAGAGGCCCGACCGCCATCCACCCTTCGACGTCCCTCCTCCCTCCCCGCATACTCGTCTTCTTCCTCGTCTTCCTCTTCGTCCGGGAGATCCCCCACGGGCTGCTGCTTGTACCGCGCCAGCTCCGTCTTGAGCTCCTCGCTCGGCTCGTCAATCTGCACGTGCAGCTCGTCGAGGTGGGTCTCCTCGTCGTCGGTGATGCCGATGGTGCGCGCAATGTTCTTGGTCCGCTGGCTGCGGATGGTGGTGCGCTGCATGACGGGGTAATAGTAGACGGCCTTCTGGGCGTTGTCGCCGCCGTCGCCGTCGCGAAAGGCCAGGATGACTTCCTCGTCGTACTTGTTGTCGTGGTTCATCTCCTTCTCCTGTGCCGTCTCGTAGGCGCGGACGCGCGGGAAGCGAAAGCTTCCGCCGGACTCGCCGCTCGTGTAAAGCGAGCGGCTGTCGCGGTCCGGGTTGTCCACGTCGAACTTGGCGCGGAACTTGTCGCCCGTCAGGGTGTCGGCGGGCAGGAAAAAGTCGTAGTTCATCATCTGCGACGGCTTCGGCTGGCTCGGGTCGCTCTCCCACGCCGCGCGGGCCGCGTCGTACGCCTGCTCCTCGGCTGCCGTGCGCTCGATGGGCTTGAAGATGCCCGACAGCAGGCGCGTGTCGTACGAGTCGCTGGCGTTGACTGGGTTCGTGCTGAACTTGACTGTCACGTAGGCGCCCGAGTCGGGGAATGCGTCCAGGTCCGGGAGAATTGGGAAGGCGTCGACAACCTTGAGGTTTCGCTTCGACGGGTGCTTCACGCGAGTCCGGTCGGCTAGGTTGGCAGCCGCGACTTGGAAGCTCTTCTCGATGCGCCGCCTGATCCAGGCCGGCGTGGCCTTGTCTGGCTCGGGAGAGGCCTTGCGCTTTTCTGGTCGCTTTTGGGCATTCCCGGGAGGCTTCAGGAAGAGGTGGTCGGCAGGTTTCGGCTTGGCCTGCACAGAGGATATGTACTCAGTTCGTCGAAGGAAAGACACGGCGGTGTCGCCGATCTTGGGTTTGCCGAGCGTCGAGAGCGGCCGAAGGAGAAGACGGTCGTGGGGGTGGACTGCCGGGGTCTGAGCTGGTGCTTGGATGGCTTCGCGGACGTGTTAGCGGTCGCTTTCGATGCAGAACGGATGTACTCACAGCTCTCGTCCCCATCAAAGACGCCCGGCATGCCGACCAAGTCCAATGGCATTCCGAGTTCGGCATCGGCCTCGATGTTCAATGGCTGCTCCCGCGCAAGGCGGGAAGCAAAACCGGGCGCGGTGTACTGGCCGCTCGACAGGCCTGTGTTGGGGATGTCGAGCAGCTTGGGTGGGTTTGGTGGAGGAGGGAGGGCATTGGAGTATCGTATCCTGGCAATGTAGTCCTGGTGAATCATTCGCTCGCCGCCGCTTCTCGATTGTGAGGACGACATTTTGAGCTGGTGTTGGATATTCGCGATGATGGTGGGAGAGAGTTGGTGTTGAATTGCGATTGAGAGTTGAAGCGCGGTCGCGGGATGGCTTGGCGATGGATGGTTCTGGATTCGGGTTGGGGTTGATGGGGCGATCTTCCAGTCTCGCTATTGTTCGATATGGACAATAGACGGGATAAATGCAAGAAGGGTGCATATAGCTTCGAGATAAATTGGCGAATCTGAGAGTAATGCACACCGGCGGTCTGGGCCCAAAACAACCCAAAAAAAATTGAGTTTGACCCTGTTTGGCAGTCAAAAGTGGAAGATAAACGCCAAGCTTAATCTCACCTTAGAGTGGCCGTTGCCTTTGCTCGACTAATGTATCATTCTCCTCGCTCAACCATCGTGGTTTGGTTTAGGTCGGCAAGCCCTCAACCCGGATGGTTTAGAACACGATCATGCAATACGACTACCTCGATTTCAAAAGCTGCTTCCTGGACCAGAACTTCTTTGTGACTGACCCTTTGATGCTCTAGAGGGATACCAAATGACCGCTGGTTGATGTAAAGCGGCGCTCAAGTCGATGTCGCAAAACATCAAGGCGCAAGAGCCACCTGCCTCGATTGACACCCATCTATACGAAAACATTTCCATGTACACCGACTCAACAAATCTCCCCTCCCCCCCCCCCGCGCCGTCTCGCTGCCATGGCTCCCCCAATCCGTATGGCAAACCGGCCACCTTCGAAAGGCAAAGATTACACCGAGCCTGCCCTTCCCCACCTGGCGCTGCGTGGCTGTGGGCTGATTAAAATGAAGAGTACATCGCGATTTTTCCAGGTCCGTAGTCGTGAGCTCCGAGCATGCGTCATAATACATTGAATAATCCGAAAAGAGACCCTTCTATTCGCGAAATGCCGTTCGCCCGAGTCAAAGTGCGCAACCGTGTATATAGAACTAACAGGGGCTATGCGCTGTTCTTGGTGTAGCGCGCCTTGCCGATGGTGAAGGGCACGTAGCGGTACTTGACCATGTGCTGGATCTGCTTCCTCACTGCGCCCAGAGTCAGCATCAATACTGTTCGTATATCGGGGCGAGTGACCGGTTCAGGTGAAAGGAGAACAAGAGAAACCTACTAGTCAGGATAAACAGCATGAACCAGTACATGACCAGGACGGGCCAGAAGACGGGCACGTTGAAGATTTCGAACCAGCTGCACAGGAACGAGATGGCGACGGCGCGGGTGGCCGAGTGCCAGAACTTGAACTCGGGCAGGCGGCGGATGAAGGGCCGGAACTCCTCGTCCTTCTTGGTCGGGAGCGAGCCGATGGCCCCGTCCTCCATGTCGTTGTCGAGCGCATCGTTGGACGGGTCGAACTTGGGCTGGAGGAAGGCGAGGAAGAGGTTGAGCAGGTAGATGCCGAGGGCGTATGCGACTGTGTGGCCACGAGGTTAGCCGGCGGCGTTTGTGGCAGCGGGTGGGTGTGCCCATGTGTAACAAGGGGGACTGACCGATGTACCAGCCCTGGGCTAAGAATATGCGCAGAAAGAAGACGAACAGGGCGACGCCGGTGCCGACCCAGCGGTACAAGACATAGGGAGTCGACTGGTCGAGGAGGGCTTGATATTGCTGCCGGCATGTCAGTGGAATGTATGCGACACAGGACTCGGGTCGTGTCGGCGGCATACCCTTTGAAGCTTGCTGGTCTGGGCAGTGACGGTGCTGAAAGGCGTCGCCGGCTCGTCCGCGGCGTCCATTATGCAGGAAAGTCAAAGGAGAAACTCGGGTTTGAGGCTCGGGCGTGTATCCGATTGTAGCGATAACGATTCTCGATCAAGCGCCGGGTGCTGAAGCACGAAAATGATGTTGGAATCGAAAGGGGGCGGCGTTGTCGCTGTTGCGCGTCCTTTGCTTCAGAGTACGGTACACAGTACACGGTTTACGGACCGGGGTTGGGCTGAGCCACGAGATAGCGGAAAAAAGGTGAAAAGGGGCTAGGGAGATTTTGTGTGTGGCGTTGCGACGTGTTCCAGATCAAAGAAGTGGTAACTGTGGCGCAAGCTGGGATGTCGCCTAAGCCTTGGCAATCCTTGGCCGAGTTTGGAGTGGGGAACTGACGTCGCTTTCTCAAGCCGCAGATGTTTGTTCCCATGTGTTCCTTTGAACATGTGCGCTCCGTACGATTACTCGCTAATTTCAAACCAAATACAAAGAACAAGCCTACAAAATTCTGGTGATACCGTCGAGCGCATCCATCCATATCAACCGGGACAAAAGCGGTGCTTCCGAATTCAGGGACTGGGCGATGCAAACCCGCGACAGAGCTTCTGATTCCATCATTCCACGTCTCTTTTCTTAAACCGAGGATAACCTGCAGCTGGATCCTCCTGGCCGAGCAACCTCACCCCGTTGCGGTTCTCTCAGCCCACTTTCAAGCCTGCACCATCACCAATTCCATACCCGTTTTCCAGAACCAGATTGTGAACCTGTCCCGCCCCGATCCCAAAACCCAACTCCAACATCACGATGCACGTCGGCGCAGTCCGCGTGGCCGCCCTCCGCGGCGTGCGGCCCATGCCCTCCCGCTTGCAGCCGAACACGCTTCCACAGGTCGCCCGGTGCTTCTCGGCCTCGGCCCGGGGCAGCTATGAGTACATCCAAGTGTCGGAGCCCCGTCCAGGAGTTGGTCAAGGTAGGCCACAACAACAACAAAAGCAAGGACTATCGCAAAACACCTAACTAACCAACTCCCCACCCACTTCCCCCCCGCCACTCCAGTAACCCTCAACCGACCCAAAGCCCTCAACGCGCTCTGCACGCCGCTCATCAACGAACTCAACACGGCCCTGCGCGCCTTCCAGGCCTCGCCCGCCGTCTCGGCCGTCGTCCTGACGGGCTCGGAGCGCGCCTTCGCGGCCGGCGCCGACATCAAGGAGATGGCGCCGCTGACCTTTAGCGAGGCCTACACTTCGTCCTTCATCGAGTCGTGGTCGGAGCTGACGACGGGCGCGCTCAAGAAGCCCCTCGTCGCGGCCGTGTCAGGCCACGCGCTCGGCGGCGGCTGCGAGCTGGCGCTCATGGCCGACATCCTCTACTGCACGGCGACGGCCAACTTTGGGCAGCCCGAGATCCGGCTGGGCACGATCCCGGGGGCGGGCGGCAGCCAGCGGCTGACACGGGCGGTGGGCAAGAGTCGGGCCATGGAGCTGGTGCTGACGGGACGGTCGTTCAGCGGCGACGAGGCCGAGCGGTGGGGGGTCGCCGCCCGGGCGTTCCCCAGCCACGAGGCGCTGATGGAGGCGGCGCTGGCCACGGCCGAGACCATCGCCGGCTACTCGCGCGTGGCCGTGCAGGCGGCCAAGGAGGTGGTCAACAAGAGCCAGGACCTGCCGCTGCGGGACGGGGTCGAGTACGAGAGGCGCGTGTTCCACGGCCTGTTTGGCAGCCAGGACCAGAAGATTGGGATGAAGGCGTTTGCCGAGAAGAAAAAGGCTGAGTGGAGCCATCAGTAAGCGAGCAGGTCAAACCAATGTATGTACAATACATACGAGTGCCGACAATGTATACCTGCTACCCCAGAGAAATAACCAAAGGTTATGTACATACAATGCCAACACCAGCCCAGCCCAACCTAGGGGACAATATCTTCACGGCGGTCCAACAAGCCGTACATACGGCGCCGGAAACAATCCCCCCGCACCCATAAAGAACCCATGGAACCACTCCCCATTGATATCCTCCACCTCGAGCACCTCGGCTCCCTTGGGAAACAACAGCTCATCCTCGACCCCCTCAGCAGGCACCCACCCCCACCCGGCCACCGCCCTGTGCCCGGCCCCTCCGTCAGGCGGAAACGCCTTTGTGAACCTCGGACCCGCCTCGCCCCCCATCCCAGCCGTGGAGACGCCCACGTCCCTCGAATACAGCCGCTCCAGCTTCTGCCCCGTTCCCTCCTCCAGCCACCAACACGTCTGTACCTGCGCCCCATCTCTGCCCTGGCTCTGTTGCGGTTGACGATGCGATGCTGGCGGCGGCGGCTTAGACTCGTTGAACCTCAACCTGCGCCCGCCGACCAGATCCCGGACGACCTTGCGCCTGAGGTAGCTCGTGCCGTTGCCTGCCCTCCTGCTGTCGCTGTTGTTGCCGTTGTTATTGCTGTTGCTGTTGATGCTGCTGTCGTCAGGCACGAAGCCAACCACCACCATCCGGTGGCCCTGCGGACACCGCCGCCACCCGCTCGGGCCGTTTTCAGGGCTGATGGAGCCGCCCGAGACGAGGCTGGTGTAGCAGCCCGGGCAGAGGTTGTAGCCTCCCGGTAGGGAGCTGTCTGGTTGGGGGAGGGAGGAAGGGCAGGTGGAACAGTGGTAGTGCTGGTATTGGCATTGGTCATTGTTGTTGCTGGAGGTAGAGATGATCGAGGAGGATTGTGGGATGAGCTCGCGGCAGTGCGAGCAGCAGGGGTTGGGGGATAGAGGGTGAAAGTTGCCGATCGGCATCGTGGTCCACGCCCCTGGTGGTGATGTCGCGGCGTTGGCTCCGGCGTGCGGCGCAGAAGGAGAAGGGGGACGGTACGCTAGCGCGAGTAGAGGGTGGGAGCAGCATCTGGCCTGGTTCACGCAGTCGCTGCAGAACCCCCATTCGCCGTCGTTGCATGCGCTGCAGCGCCAGTAGCACTCGTTGGTCCAGGCCGAGCAGCCGCAGCAAAAGGTCCCGCTCTGCAGGCGGTCGAGGGGGTTCTCGGTCGTGAGCACGCGGCGGCCGTCGGCGCCGCCCGGGTTGGGCTTTGGCGCAAGGTAGCGGTTGGCCGTGAGCATGTGCGGAGGGGGGATGGGAGGCCCGGCGCGGTTCTGCTTCTCCCAGCGGGCCCAAGCTACGTGGCCGAAGCCGAACCAGTGCAGGCAGCCCTTGCGCCGGCGCCAGCAGTCGAGGCAGATGTTCCAGTCGCCGTTGTGGCAGACGGAGCAGTTGTAGTGCAGTTCGTATTCGATGTGCTCCCTGGCGCACGTGTTGCACTTGATGAGCGGTTCTTTGTATCGCGGGAGCTGATGCCGTCGAGGAGAGGCAAGGGGCGGCGATACAAGGGCTGGACTCGTTGGTGCAGAGACAGAGCCGAGAGTCGGGGACTCTGGGCGGATGTCGAGCGCGACGGGGCGATCTGACCTCTGTCTGCTGCTGGTCGAACTCGAGCGAGCTTCGGGTTGCGATTGCGCGGTCCCCAAACCCGCTGCTGCTCGAGCGCTGAAGGAGATGGCCCGGTTCGCCGGGGAATCCCCACGAGCCGCCACAGGAGCCGTGGCCGTCGTGGGTGAGCTTGAGCTTCTAACGTCGACGCCCATACTCGGCCTCCTCACGTGCGACTCGGCTGTCCCTGACCTAGACGTGAGGTCCGTCTGCGAGTGACCTCCGACCCTGACCTCAGCCGTGGTGGACACAACAGGCAATGTCGCACTCCGACTGCCGCTAGACGTCCTCCGTCTCCTCAATACTTCCTGGACTTCAAGGTGCGCCGAAGTAGAAGGGGGGTACCGGCCTCGGTCCTCAGTGTCGCTCGCGCTCGGCGCCCGCGAACGAGGCGTGTGCCTGCTCGTGGGCCGTGACGAGGCCTCGCCCGTCCTGGACCGCGGCCGGGCCGAAACATCCGAACGGTGCGAGTGCGCGCTGGCATTACTTCTCCTCCCGCCGTCCCTCCTCCTCTCGCGCTGTCGTCTCCTATACGCCTCGGTGATCTTGCGGCTGAGCTCGTCGTTATTCTCGAGGTCGAGGTTATCCAGGTCCAACCCCTCCAGCAACCCCTCCTCCTGAATCTGCCTCGCAAACTCCTCAATCTCCCTCTCAATATCCCTCGCGTCCATCCCATCGGAGCTGATCAGATTCCGCAGCGAAGACTGGTGCTCGACCTGCCGCGGCCCCGCCCGATCATGCTGCTCATCCCCCGGCCTCGACTGGCTCCTCCTCCTCGTCCTACTCCTCCCCCCACCACCATCCCTCTCCCCCCTCACCCGACTCCCCTCCCGACTTCCCCTTCCCCTCCCACCACCGCCGCCGCCCAATCCAGCCGCCCGTTCTGTCGCCTCCCTCAAGCTAACAGCCCTCACCTCCTCAATAACCCTCCTCTCCTCCTCATCCAGCCTCCTCTCCTCCTCGCTCCGCCCCTCAATACGCTCCACCCTCGGCATAACCTGCTCCCCCCGCGAATACCGCGCATCCATCTCTTCCTTCTCGGCCGCGCTCTTTCCGCAGCCCGGGTTCAGCGCGAGGAACATGTCGAGCAGGCTGAAGACGCGGGCGTCGTGCCTCGTGTCGCGCACGCTCTCGCGGCAGCTCGGGCAGGTGAAGACGGCTGTTCCGGGGGGCGGGGGCGGTCCGGGGGCGGACTCGACGCGCAGGGCCTGGAAGCGGAACCACTCCTTCAGGCAGGCGCCGCAGAAGGTGTGCAGGCAGTCGAGGAGGGTGAGGGGTTGGTGGAGGAGGTCGGTGCAGATCTGTGAGAAAGAAAAGAGGAAAAACATGTTAGTGAATTGCAAGGGTGCCTTAAACAAGGGAAGGTAAAGTAACCTGAGTGCGTGGATGGGGGCGTACGTACCGAGCAGGTGAGCTGTGCCTCGAGGTTGGGCGCCAGCACCGGCGCCGATGCGCCAGAGGGTGCCGCCGGCTGGTGAGAGTCTGTCATTGCGATCGGACGGCAGACGGCGACTTGGGATGGGGTTGTGTTTTGTACAGAAAGCGGCCTGGACCTGGCGGTCTGGCAAACAAGTCGCCTCGTTCTTCAACACCGAGAAACGAGTAAGGTAGCGGGGTATCGTCTGGACTGTGTACCTAGGTCACGGTCTCTGTAGTGGGGTCATGTGCTGTGACTTCGCCGGGACGGGCCGTTGCAGATTACGACCGACATGTGCAAGGAAAAGACGATAATAAGAAAAGCATGGGCGAGAAGAAGACGGCACTACTGAGTGGCATTTTATGTTCGTCGTGGGCGAGGATTACGAGGTCGGTGGCGCCGAGATAATTAGTGCTTCTTGGGCATCATGCTGTGGGCTGAGCCGAGCTGCAGCGGAGTGGGGCAGGCACCGGTCCTCTCTTCTGTTCCACGCTGAGAGGCCCTCACTGCGAGGCTTGCTTCCTCGGCCGTGTCTGCCCATTTGATGAGCAATGAATATATGTATGTATATGCAGCCTATGAACCGCTCCACGCACGGTGTGTAGTGTGTATGTCCCGAACCCTCCAAGCAAACTAACTCCTCAATGCGTCTTATGCAAAGCCCAACCTTGACACTTATTCAGTACAGGTGGCTGATCCCCCAGTGTCTCTGTAAAAACTCCAACCACGCCGGTAGGTACCCAAGAAAGCACAAAACGAAGTATTCTCACTACAGTTCATCTTATATGTCCTGGACACTCTCTGGAGCATTGCCCTTCCACTCCTTGCACAACCCGTACCACGCCCGGTGCACGCACCGCCCCTTCTCGGGAGAATCCCCTTCAGTGGGGGACGCCGACGGCGCAGTCGTATTACTGGGCACGCTCGGGGGTGGAGTGATGGTGCTGCGCTCTTGCGTCGTCGTACTCGTGGGTGGTGTTTCTGTCGTAGTCGCTCCGTCGTTGCATCCCCAGAACCGGCCTGGCGTCAGGCATGTTGTGCTCGTCTGCGTCGGCGGGGTCGACGTAGTCGTCGGGATTGCCGTCTTGTCCTTGCACCCAAACCAGCCCCTGAGCAGTCAGCGCCATCAATACACAGACAAATGGGCAGCTAGCACTCACGGCGTATGGCATGTGGTGGTAGTAGTAGTAGTAGTAGACGATGTTGTCGTGACCGTGGTCGTCGTCTCGGTGCCCGTGGTGGTGGTCGTCTCATCCAAGCAGCCCCACCAGCCCCTGCGTACCGTTAGCATGATGTGAGTCAATTCAGACGAAGCGGCCAGCTTACGGAGTTTTGCACGTTTCGGTCCGGGTCCGGGTCTTGCTCGTCGAGGTAGACTTGCTTGCCGTCGTCGTCGACTCGGTTCCGTTGCTCTCATACATCTTCCAGTTGCCGCAGTCCCTGCACTCGGGAGTGAACTTGCACTCCGGGACCGTGTCATACTTGAGAATCACGTCGCGTATCACGGCCCGGATCTTGTGCGTTCCGATGCCAACGCGCCAGC
This sequence comes from Parathielavia hyrcaniae, assembly GCA_033575675.1. Taxonomy (NCBI): domain Eukaryota; kingdom Fungi; phylum Ascomycota; class Sordariomycetes; order Sordariales; family Chaetomiaceae; genus Parathielavia; species Parathielavia hyrcaniae. Next base: position 2,554,906 of record MU863624.1, read on the forward strand.
CCTTGTCGCCCACCGTATCGTAGACACACTCGCGGCCCGTATGGCAAGCCGATTCGAGCGCATAACCGCCAAACGAGCACGACGCTGTCGCTCCGTTGCAGGTGCCAATGTAGATTGGGTCGGCCGTGTGTCCAAAGTGGAACACTCCCGTGTCCTCCCTGCTCTGAGGGGCGTCCGGGTCGGCGCCGGGGGGCATGGGCAGGCCGAGCCGCCGAGCCGCCAGCGCGTCAGGAACGGATTGGAATGTCACCACGGGCAGACCATAGGTGAGTCCGAGGAAGGAGCTGACCGACCCGCCCAGCGAGTGTCCCGAAATCCAGACATTGGAGTCGGGGTAGAGCTCCGTGACGTTGGCGTACAGCTCCCGCGCCGCCTGGTAGTATCGATTCTCGGCGCGCAGCGCCTGGACGACGCACGTGTTGTTACATGCGTACGTGCCCGTCGCGCAGTCGCAGACCTGGTGCCAAGTCCAGGGTCCCTGTTGGGCGCAGCAGCAGCTAAAAAAGAGGTTGTCGTTGACCTTGTCGTTGGTGGTGGTCCCGTCCCCGTCAAAGACGGCAGGCGAGGTCCCCTTGAGCCCGATCACGATGGTCGAGTTGGTCTCGTCGGCGAATATATGGCCCCGCAGCCCATCCCCCTGCCAGCCAAAGTCGGCACTCCGGTTGAACGGCGCGCCCACATCCTCCCAGTCCGCATCGCCCGGCTTCTCCACGTACGCGTTCGAAGCCATCAGCGCCAGAGTCAGCACCGTGTCCTTGTCGGTGACGTTGGGTCCGGGGACATGGTCGACTGTCCACGCCGACGGCGAAAGCACCGAGACATATCCTTGCCTTCGCGACTCGGCCACCAGCGGATCTACCACGCTCGGCTTCCGGTCCACGAGCCGCTGTATCCGGAGTGCACTGCTCCGTGCTCGGAGGGGCCCGATGCGCTCGGCCTCGTAGCCATCCTCGGCGGCCAGCCATACATCGGCCGTCGGCTGGCTAACCGATTGTTTCCGATGCAGGTGCGGGTGTCTGTACGTGCCGTGATGGAAGATGTGTCGGAGGGTCTGGCAGATTGGGAAGGGTGGCGACGGTCAGCCGCTTCACTCGCAGGCACAACAAGCACTGTAGCAACTCACAAATGTGTGTTCGGCAGGCGCCAGCGGTTCTGGTAGGAGCGGGGGAATCGGGGAGGCATCGATGGGGAGAGCGAGCTGGGCGTTTGGTGCAGCGTTTCCTGCAGCTGCGACGGTGGATGCCGATGCCGCGAGGGCGAGGAAGGACAGCAGCAGCTGGGCGGCAACCCGGCAAGCAGCACTACACGTTGCGCCGGCCTCCCTCCTCCTCGGTAACATGCCAGGCGCTGTACTGTCGATGCTGGAATTGCTAGCGGAGAGAATATGTGATGATAGGTGGTTGTGTTGCAGACGGTTACTCCATCAGTGGTGCGAAACGCGATGTCAAGGCAGAAGAAAGTCGGGTCGGGTCTCCCGCGGCTTGCCGACGGGGCGATGGCCAGATGACGAAGGCATCTTGGCAAGGTCCGGGATTGGTCCGGGGGGCAGCTGAGTCGCAGGCAGCGCGCCACCACCGATCAAGGGCCCAGCGCCTTATCTTACCGACTACGTTACAGAGGTCATGTTAGCCCTGTACCTTCCCACTCAAGATACCAGCTAGAATACTCTGCTCAGCATTGAGCTCTAACAGACAAATGATGCAGCCTCCCCATCCTTGAGCGGCGTGCCGAGTTGCATTCCTTCGATTGGCAGCTGCGAACCTTTGGAAGAGCCCAGACGGAGTCTGAGTGAACAAGACGATGACTGATGAGTCTTGGGAAAGGCAGCCTGGTTTGTTTTGTCTTTCTCTTTTTACTACGCCTATGTCTGTGCCTTCTCTCAACGAATCATCTCATACCGCCGTGCCCCGGCCCAAACATGTAGGCGACCGTTTCCCATAGCAGTCGGCATTCCCTTATGCGTGCACCTTGAAAAATGCACGTGTACAGATACGAGCAATTCTTAGTCCAGGGGGCCGTTGTATTGTCATCTCACCGGATATCACGTGGCCATACCCTCGGGAGAGCTTCAAAAGACTGGGTTGTTCTCATTTCATTAGGTTGTTTTATCCGTACGTTGGAGCTCGGGAGTACGCTTGCTTCAATCGGAATGCAGTCATCACTGGCACATATTGCGTCCGGGCTGTTATTAGAACCAGTCTACGATACCTGACTCTGACCTTAGGTAGGTAGATGATACACTGCTCTCAACCTCAAGCGGTGGATGCAGGTACGGAGGAGTTGCCCACGTGGGATTCGTTCAAGCAACCAGGGAAGCGCCGTTGTGGTGCCCCACAGCGTCCCGCTGCCTAGCTCCATTTCGCGGCTCGATAGACAAGGTACCTAGCCCACCTCACCTGCAATCGAAGATCAACCTGGAAGCTAACTCCGAAGGTATCCCGCAACCTTACACGACCTGTGCAATACGCGTGTCTCACAAGGACGGCGTTTTCGTTGATTAGATTGTCTAAAACACCTAATTTTCTTGTGGTCCACATTCTGCGTCGACGGCGAAACGCGAACCGGCCCAAGGCCACGACTCGGGTCGCCTGCTGATCACCCACCCGGGCCGTTTCATTTCAACATCTCGTCTGGCCTCTTCTGGCCGTCCACCCACTGCTTTCATGTGCTACGGTCCAGCCCAGGTAAGATTGAGCCTACGCTGCAGCTGACATTTGAGGTCATCCTTTTGGGAGGTGATGGCCAGGAACGCTGGAGCCGCGTCCCTCTTTTCCCTCTCCTCTTGCCTTCTTGTGTAAAGCCTCGCTGACGCAATTCCAATGCTGTCCAGCTTGAACCTCAGCGGTAGCCCTATGGCCTCCCACTCGAACCCCTTGAGACCTGTACGCTCGTTCCGGGTAGAGCGCTCTACATCTCCCGACCCAAACACCCGCCCAAAGAGGGCCAGCACCATCGAGAATGCACCACCTCCTGCACGAATGTCGGCGCTCCGAACGGCGTCCGGGACCACGGTGAGGCAGGGAACCGAGAACCATGTGCCCGACACCTTCGTCAGCAGCAGAATCAGCGAGGAGATCATGGAGCCCCCGAGGGCCTCGGTCGACTTGGACGATCTCCCCATCGAACTCGTCAGCCTTACGGATCGCTTCATCGACTCGCTGTCGGCCAGGGTGCATCCCACCCCACCCAACATCGACAAGCTAGCTCGCATGTTCCAAGATTTCTATGCCACGGCTTCGGCACACATTCAGACGCACGTCGATGCTCTGGCCACCCGCCAGAGACGTGAGGACGCCCCGTCCCTCTCGACCCGTACCTCCGCTGCAAGTCTGCTGCGTGGGAAGGCTGCGTCGCTGAACACCAAGGAGAAAGAAAAGCCCTCGAATGCGCTGCCGAGGAGAGACTCGGAGCAGCAATTATTGACCCCCGAGGAATACGCAACGCGGAAGAAGGCCCGACGCGCCCTGGAACAGAAGAAGTCGCTGCTGGAGGAATCGGTGGAGCGAAGGCTATGCGAAGGCGTCTACAGCAAGATCTACCGTCACCGGAGCACACAGGACGAGGCGCAGGACGCCAAGCTCCGATCCAAGACGGCCGCTCTTTCGGTAGTAGGCATCGGCCCGGTGGATCTAGGGGTAGAGCTCGGCACGGCGGATAACGACCCAGAAGCCGCCGCCAAAAAGCTGGAGGAGGTCATGGCCTGGCTGGAGCCCGCGAGGAGAGAGCTCGTGCTGATGAGCCAGTCGAGGTATCCCCTGGGCAAGCTAAACCATCTCAAAGCAACCCACAAGAGCATCATTGACACCCTCTCCCACTTTCACCCCTCTTCTTCTGCAGACGAGCTCATGCCCATGCTCATCTACACCCTCATCACGCTTCCGCCTGAGAATCTGAATGTTATCAGTGACGTGAACTACATCCAGCGCTTCCGCTGGGAGCCCAAGCTCTTTGGCGAAGCTGCCTACTGCCTCACCAACCTCGAAGCCACCATCAGCTTCCTCGAAACCGTCGACCTCTCCACCCTTCGTGCCGACGAGACCCCTACCGGGCCGGTCAAAGGATTAGACTCATCGCCAACCCTCAAGGGCGACACCTTCCCGCCTGCTTGTAAGCAACAGTTTTTTCCCTTCTGCGTGGGTTGTTTATGCCCGTTCGTGGCTGTCTAAGGAGCCATTCTGCTCCCCGTAACCCGGAATAGGAACGACATAGCTGACAATGTTGATAGTCTCGCCCACATCCCCCAGCCCAGCAACCCTGAGTCCCACCGCCGCGTCAGACACGGCATCATCCAGGCTCAACGCCGCACTCAAACAACCCCCCTATTCTCCCTCCCCCGCCGGCTTGCGCGCAACGGCCAATACCCAGTCCCGCGGCCCGCGTCGTCTCAGCGACCTGGTTCGTAACACCCCCACCCCAGCTCAGGCCCTCAACGCCGCCTCGGACGCCGTCCTCAACACGGCCGACCAGGGCCTGAAAACGATCGGCACTTCGCTGGGCGACAGCTACAAGTTCCTCGTCGGCAAGCTGCGCGAGCGCGCACCGGACGTCTTTGTTGCGAAAGAAGAGGACGGCAGCGGCGGCCAAGTGATGGTCCCGAAAACGCTCGACGACGCCCGCAAACTCATCGGTACGCCACCGCCGCTCGGCGGCCCCGACGACGAAATCCCCACCTCTACTGCGCTGCCCCCAAGCCTCTCCCTGCGCAGTGCCTCCCCCGAAGAAGAAGCCGAACAGCGCCCGCCGCTCTTCAGCTTCATCTCGACTACGACGCGCAAGGTCTCGCGCGATCATAGTGCCGATTCGGCGCGCAGCGCCGCGTCCTCGTCTCGCAGGGGCGCTCCCAGCGGCGGTGGTGGAGAGAACATGCAGCAGAGGAAGCCCGGTTCTGAGACTGGTGGTGGTGGTGGTGGTGGTGGTGGCGGCGGCGGCGGGAGCGAGCGGGCGAGCGCGACGCAGGTCACGGCCACGGGCGCGTCGCCCACGGTCACCACCCCGCCCATTATGGATTCGGTGCGGAACCTGGGGAACTCGCTGAATCCCATGGCCAGGCTGTCGGCGGGGATTGGCGGGCTCCGCGGGTTTGGGCGGTCGAGCGCCGCTGCCGCTGCCGCTGCCGGGCAGGGCTCGGGCAGGGCGCCGACGCCGCCGGCGAAAGATAGGGATGGGACGGGGAGGGGCGTGACCGGAGTTGACGGGGGGAATTTGGCTGCGGTATGTTTTCTTTTCTTTTATTTTTTCATCTCTCCCACCCCACTGGCCGTGTTCTTCCTTGATCGGCTACTCTGCTTCTGCCCCTTCCCGTGTCCCGCCAGAAACGAACCAGGGCCGAGTCACAAAAAATGCCTCCCTGGATCTAAGGGGGCTGCTGCCCCACTGGAGACACCCATAAAACCCAAACGAGGTCAAATGAATGAATGAAAGAATGAGAAACGGGCTGCCGCTAACATGAGGGTGGAAATTTGATTGATCACAGGCCTTCCCGGACCTCGCTGCCGTCCTCTCGCCTCGCGAACACCCCAAGATTGCCCCGCCCAACCAGCGCTTCATGGAGCTGCAGAACGCGGCTGACCTCAAGCTCGGCGAGGTGTTTGAGCTGCTGAGGGAATATAAGCGGCTTGCGGGCGCGCTGAGGGAGATGGATGCTTTTGATAAGGAGTAGGTTTAGTTGTGTTATGTTGTCTCTAGTGTAAGTTGTTTCTTGCGGCTGTTGGGTTGGTGGGTGGCTATTTGGTTGCTTGATTCATCGTCGGCCTGGTAAGGGGTACGATGTGGATGGGGCTGGGGTTTTGGTGTTGTTTTTCTGGGTTGGCTTGGGTGCGGTGTGGTGCGGTGCATGCATGGGTGGTTCATCGTCCATCCTTTCAATATCACCTGTAGTACAACGACGGGCGGAAGCCGGATGGTTGAGGTATATCCTGATAGACGTGGGTTGGATAGTCAAATGGATTTGCTCGCATCTTCAACGGTGTATGTAGGTATGGGTCCGAATGTGTTCCCTAGCGTGGAGTGAGTGGACGTTGTGTCGAGATTGTCGCTCTGCTCGAGGTTGGTGATGCCTGAAGAACAAAACCTTGATAGCCTTGAGATTGATGTGCAGGCAGTCCGCTTGGGAAGGCATGTCGACAACGACTGACAAGACGGCCGTCAAGTGCTCCAGTCTTTTCGTTATGACGCACATATTCCCGTCCCTAAGATCGAGACAACGGGCCGTTACGGGCAAGTCCAAGTCAGAGATAGTTTTATTTGTTTCCCCATGACCATGCACGCTATGCTAACACGACTATTAGAGAAGAAAGATACGCCCAAGGGGAAACAAAGATAAGAAGCAGATAAATGCCACCGCTCTCAGAGCTTTGACGATTACGGTTCAATGCGCCCCATTCACCGGCCCACCACCCGCCGGCCCAGTCCGACCCTTGGTCGGACTCGCCATCCCACTCCCTTTCGCGGCCCCCCCGGGCTCGGCGATCAGCTTGTCCATAAAGGCAATGTAGTCGAACTGCGGCTGGCCCCGGTCGGACTGCATGTCGGGCCCGCTGTGGCCCGGCATGATCTCGACGAGCTTCTCAATCACCTCGTCCGGCACGAGCGAGTGGCGCAGGTCCATCTCGGTCACGTAGGGCTTCCCGTCGGCGACCTCGCGGAAGCTCTGGAAGACCTGCTCGGCCGTGTTCTGGTCCTCGGTCACGTCCACCATGAAACGGATGAATTGCTCAAACGTGACGCGGTCGCGGCCGCCCGACGTCTCGAGGAAGTAGTCGTGCATCTCGTCCTCGGAGAAGATGAGCCCCAGCGAGGCGAGCGCGGCGCTGAACTCGAGCTCCGACAGGCAGTTGGTGTCGTCGCGGTCAAAGTGCCGGAAGACCGACTCGAACTCTTCGAGCTGGATCGGGGTCAGGTTGGTCATGTTGCGGGCCACCATCTGGTTCTCGAGGAAGGCGAGCTTCTTGGAGACGGACGACTGGACCAGCGAGAGCTCGTAGCACAGCTCGTCGTACGTGTAGGTGGTGAAGTCATTCTCTTCAATGTTGGCTTCGTGGCACTTGGCGTCCACGGCGGCGATGGTTTTGAGAAAGGCGTCGAGCGGCGGGAGGTTGTCGGAAAGCTTGCGCACGTGGTGCAGTTGGTCTTCCACGTCGCCTTCCAGCCCGGATATGGCGAGCTGTATGGTGTTGAGCGCGAGGGCAAAGTCGTTGGCCTTGTCGGCGAAAGATTTCCGCAGGCCATTTTTGATGCTGTCTCGGTCAGCGGATACTCCTGGCAGTGAATTTTGGCTTGGCAGTTTCACAACGTAAAACATACTCTCTGATGGTCTCATTTATCAGCTGCCCCCGGGCCATCTCCGCCTTTGTCAAGTTGGCCCACTCCTGGTCCAACAGTTCCAACCTGAAATCCGCCGGCGGCTCGTATGGCCGCAGTCGGTATGTGCCCAGCTTGGTCTTGATGTTGCCCAGCAACGTCGCGAGCTCGCTCTTCTCGGCAACCCACTCCCGCTTCAGGCCCCTCTTGTATGCCGCGAAATCCGCGGCCTGCACCTTGGCGTCTGCATAGGTCCCCTCAAATTTGGCCCGCTGCCAGCTCTCCATCTGCTCGCGGATCGCCTTGAGCAACGCCGCCATCCTCCGCTCATACGCGCTCTGCATGTCCCAGGCGCCGCGCATGTTGTTGACAAACTTCTCGACCCGGCGGCCGGCATTCTCCACCTTTTCCATCTGCGAGAATGCGTGGAACCAGTAGGCAATGTACGTCATCAAACTCCGCTCGTCTGGCTTGGCCACGTCGCACACATCCTCCACGTCGAGCAGCTTCGGGATGCCGATCTCCTTATGAGCGATGTCGAAGGCCAGCTGCATGTTGCCCCGGTGGTCCGACTTGTCCAGCGCGTCGTAGTCGATCAGGTCCGGCCGGTGGATGTCGAGCAGGGCGCAGAAGGCGAGGCCGTCGTTCCAGCTCGCGCTAAAGTCCCGGACGTCGACCTCGTCGTAGCACGCCGTCTTGCGCTGGCACCAGAGCAGCAGGCCCTCCTTGGCCGTCATGCCCTCCTCGTTGATGTCGTTGATGGTGAAGCGCAGAATCAGGGTCCATATCAGGCCGAGGATGATCTTGCGGTTCCCGTCCACCACGTCCTCGGCGCCGATGTTGGTCATCTGGATGCCCCGGGACTTGATGAAGTCGAGGGCGATGTTGGCGTTCTCGAAGCGCTGCACGCGCAGCTTCGGCTTGGCGGCATACCGGCCGAGCGACTCGCTGGAAAGGCACTCGAGGAGGTGGATGAGGACGACCTGGCAGGGGTAAGAAGAAGTCGTCAGCAGAGCGTCTCTGGTCAGGCACACACAGGACCAAACATACACCATCAGACAGATCCTTCACCAGGTCCCTGACCTCCAGGCTGCGGGCCTCCAGCTTGGTGTTGAGCCATTTGGTGAAGGTCTTTTGCTGAACCGTGATCCAGCGCTGCTGCTCCGAGTAGGCCATTCTGTTGGCGAGCGACGAGGGGGAAGGTATCTCTATCCAGATCTGCACTCTAGCTTCGTCGGTGGTTGCTTGGCAGAGCTGTTGCCGCCATCTGCTTTTGTAGGGGCTCTTGACGCAGAAGTTCTTGGGTGATCTTGTTGCTGTTGACGTTGTTGTGGTTGTGGTTGTCACAGTGTGCGACCTCTCGACCCCGGCCCGCGTCTTTGAACGAAGCGCGGTCGGGATTAGCCCCGCCTGCACTGTGTCGACAGCCATTAAATACTGTGCGGGTTAATATCGATAAGATTGGAGCTGTACACCCTGCACGTTGATTGGACAGCGTCAACTATGAGTCTCGTGCGTTGGGACTCGACAACGTCGCCCCTCGTTTGTAAACGCTGGAATGAAAGTGCCAAATGACACCGATGATTGGGTTCTTGATGGATTTGCTGAAGATTGCAAATCAAGCCGACATTCACATGTTTCAAGGGATCTTGACTGGTTTATACCGAAAATCGGCCGCCTCGTTTTACTTGTCCTGTCTGGAGTATCAGGCAGATGCCACAATGTTCATGCCGTCCTCTTTGGCAGCCCTCATTCCTGCAAGCATACCCAACTACCGTTTGCTGAATCAGGCTATACACTGTGACTGGGTTTTCCTCAGAGTATCAGTGTTGACGTGGTCACGCTTCCTTTCAGTAACAAACTCCCTTCATATACTCGCTTCTTCTGACGGCCTTGCGTTGTGCCACTGCATCCAGCACTGCTGCTGGCTTTCTCGATAGTCTATGGCATTACGCGCTTGACGACAACACTTGGGCTTCCTTTTATTATTGAAACGACATTGGAATGCCCCTAGGTTCTGGTTTGCAATGGCCGGCAGTTGATTTCCCAATGACTCTGCAGCCTGAAGATTGTACCTCAGCGCTCTATTCCGTAAGTCGTTGGGATGGTCGTTCGTGTAAGTGCGGCCAGACGATCAGGCCGGAATGGCACATGTGGCATCTGAAGAGGCCCAATCGTTCTTTGCTCGAGAGGAGGTTGGCCACCATCACAGAGAAGGGAGGAGTGGGTATGTTCATTCAGAGCAGCCACATGTCCTCTGCAACGCAGCCTTGATGAGTCTATTTTATCAGTCTGAGTGTTGACCATACAAAACCCTGCCAAGCATTGGATCTATCAACCGCGCATACCAGTGAGATGCTGCAGGATCTGGGACCCTGAAATAGGCTCGGTGACCTCTTGTATGTGAATGAATCCTGTGTAATAATAAGTATCTTGGTCAAATGACTCTCGGCACTCCATGTGCTCAACCCGTACCCTTGAGGATGGCTCAGATGATAATCCCGCTTCGAAACGAGAAACCAACGGCCCGGGGCATCTTCGACTCTGCCCTGCACCCCGATCACGAGACATTGATACTGTGTAAACCAAGCCCAAGGTTTCCGTGCACCTAGCACTTGAGATGAGATGCGGGTAACTACGTAAGCTGGCGTGGGGATTCCGACTTTCCCCGTCGTTGAGAAACTCGGAAGTTTTCTCAACCTCTTACCAGTTACGATACCCACAAAACCGGGGCCTTGACTTACATGTGTACAAGTACAGGCAGGATGAGTTTGAGCCTCTCCTTTACTCATGCCTTGGTGTGACGGAGTATGATCATAAGAAATCGGCCGAGGCGTCATCATCAGAATTCGGATCGTACCGGGCCCGTAGCTACCGTAACACCTGTGATTCAACCTTCAACCATCCGTCGGTACCCTTAGAACCATCCAGAACGGCTTCTTTTTGCACGACCGTGATATGTTTTAAAGTCAGTACCAGAACTTCATCCATCTTCAATGATTATAGGAAGAAGGGTGACATCATGTGCACTCCGTCTGTCTTAGTACTTTACGTAGGTAGCCTCGGCAGAAAGGGATCAATAGGGCGTTAGTTATTGACGGGACCGACGACGGCGTTGCCCCAGTTCTCCGGGCCATCCATTTCCGTCCCGGAGTCCCGAGTCCCTACGGCTGGTACTCCGTACAGAAAGGAAGCCGGGAATTTTCAGGGACCACTCGGAATGGTGGGTCTCCCCGACAACCGCAGGCAGCGCAATAGTATCCGAGCAGCGGCGGAGGTTTTGTGATTGGACGGTGTGCGATGCTGTCCGTTATCTCCCAGAGACTCGGAGCCAAGACTGGACGATCCTCATACGATGGCTCAAAGTTCCTGCTTCGTCATCAATTCCGGCAACCTCTTGAGCAGAGAAGTGCCAATAGTTGACGCCTTTTTCTGCACAAGAAACGGAACGGACGACGATTGCGAATTCGCTGACATCCCCAGATGCTACGTGACATGAACGTTGCCCTGAGAAAACGACCCGGCCTTGGCTCGGTGCTTGCAGCAGCCACCTCCGAGGGGACATGCGGTCCCGACGGGATGTTCGTGGCTGAGCTGAGCTGCACGCATCAACCACACAAGCCGTCAAGTGGGTGAGAGCCCGATCGAGGAGCGGCATCTCCATCGGGTCACGACAGCGCGACCCGCCATGTGGTTCTTGTCCCTCCTCCCCCTTGCTGCGGGCCTGCGATGCCCATCAGGTAATCAGCCCTACAAGCGGAGACAAGGCGAATCAGAGACGGCCAGTGACGAGGAGCCTGCCGCCGCCGCGTTGTGTCCCCCCCCTAACCCGCAATTTCCCACGCTTTTCCCCACAGGGCAACGGGGGGCGGTGCAAGCCCGCCGGTCGAACTCGGTGTTACGGCCGCCGCCGCCGCCGTGGCTCGTTATTCGCTCCTCGTCCCGCGAATGCAGTCATATTCCACACCGCTGGGAGCTCCTTCATCAGTGCATCCGATGACTGATTCTCTGGTAAGTGAGGCAGTGCGGACTTTCGGGCGATGTTCCGTGCATGACCTGGCTGCAACCTACCTATGTTGCGGGATCATGAAATGACGAAGGAGCGGCGGGATTCCATCGCCAGGAGTTTCCGTTCCCGGCGCCGGCCAGCGGAGATGAGAGCACCGTGATGCTGTCGCGCATCTGTGGCGCGTAAACGAGGTGCATTGCCTCAATCCGATGGTGAGCTCCAAGCGGTCGGGACGTCTCGGGACCTGACGTAAGGTATTCGTACTCCGTAACTACGCGGCTGCATCGCGAGTTGGGATTGCGACGCCCTCCGGTCGGGCCATTTGACGAAGCAGATTGACGAACCAGGACCGAACGGGCATCCGCACGCATTGCAAGAGTCAAAATGACTCTTACCGCAGAACGATTGAAACCGCGTCCGTTTTGGGCAAATTAGAAATCCACGCACGAAACACCGACAACGTTGCCGCTGGCTAGCATGCCCCGGGGATATCCTGCAGGGAATGAGCGCATCATTCTGGCTTGTTATGAGCGCAAATTCCGCTCCAGGTTTGGTTGCAATGAGATGACTACCTGCCTGGATTATGTAACCGAGGGTTAGTAACTAAAGTAAAGCCCTGATTTCAGAAGCGACCAGAACTGCAGAAGATGCCGAAAATCTTGCGGCTGCCTTGGATATGCGGGGTCCTCGGCGTCGGAAACAAACCCATTGTGGACGGCACACGGCGGATGTCGCGCCGGGGAGATACCGGTAGTTATTGTTCTGGTGTTAAGATTGTCGACCGAGTTCCATCGATCTCCATGATGAATTCATCAGTGTTGGGCCGGCTTCATCAGTGTGGAACGGGTTTAAACTGGCGGGAGCATAACTCCGTCTCGCGATGAGAAGGAACGCCGTTGGCCGAAACGGGGCCCTCGAAGCAGTCAATCCAACCTGGAATCCTTGCTCCGAGTCGTGTGTTGCTGCCGCCGACGATGGACAGCGCACCAAAATGGGTGATGATACGTATTGCGTTTGCGTTGGCAGCAGGCAGGCTCGCAAAGACGGCCCTCCGCGGGGGATCCTACGTAAAAGCGTCCGTCGGTGCCTCACCGCCGCCGCGTCTCAGTTTTGAGTGTTGCTCGTTGCGGGAAGGGCGGCGCAGGGCGCGGTCAAGGCCGCGACGGGATCATTTTCTAACTAACCTGCAAGGGTAATCACTAATGCGCACCGTATTTGTAACTGCGAAAAGCGCGGGCGGGACGGGGGAGTGGGGATCGGACTCTCGGTTTTTGTCAGCTGCTGCGGATGATACAACCAGCCTGGTTCTGGTGACCCGGCGGTGTCTTGGAAGAGCCGAACACCAACAGACGGTCAAGCTTACAAAAACTCGGGGGCCGCCCGTTCCTCGGACACATGTGCATCCTCAGTCCTCAGCAATCAGGCCAACACTCAAAATCATCCTCCCGGTGATTGATTATTATCATCGTTGCTTCTCGACAAGTTGCATGTTTCTTGAAAGGCTTGCTCTTCAGACCTCGAAGCTCAGACACTTTTCTCAATTACACCCCACCCCAAGCTTGAGCGCACACCCTGCCTGCCTGCCTAACGTGGCTATCCGCAATCGGCCCCATTATCGCCTTGAGTCACAAGGAAAACGCCATAGCACATCAGATATTTTGGAAGCCTGCTGCCAGAACTTTCAAGATGTCTTCTCCTCTCCCCATCCAAACACCAAGAAAGACCCAACAACCGAGGCCATTGGACTCCTCGCCGGCAACATTTTCAGCTCCGCCGTCACCATTCCGACCCCGAGCCAACAAGAAGATGTCGATCGCGCAGACCTACTTCCTGGCCCACAAGGCCCGGGCGAAGCTGTCTTCGCAAGCTGCCCGCCCGGACCACAACCTCCGCCTTCTCGTCGGGCACGCCAACCTCCTCGACTCGCTGATGCTTGAGCTGGCCGATGCCGAGAGGGAACAAGAATCGTGGTTCAACCAGTCGGTCCGGGGTGCCTCCCACAGCGAGGACAGGCACATTCAATGGGCCGACACCATCGCCGAGGAGCCGGAGCAAGGATGGCACCTCGAGGACGCCGAGTCCGACTCGGACTCGGAATCGGACTTTGACGACGACGAGGACGTCGAGATGGCCGACGCCGTCTCGCTGAGGAGGATACCTTCGCACACGATGCTGCCGCACAAGGCGGCATACCCATACAGCCTCGAAGCCGGTCACAAGGCAGAAGAGGAGGACTACGACATGGACGACGACGAGGACTTCGCGCAGCTGGCGCTGCAGCGGAGCCCATCACACTCGGCCGGCTCGGCATCATCACCGCCCGAGCTCGACGACGACTCGGACGACTCGACAGAAGACGAAGCAATGCCGCCGTCGCCGCCAACAACCCTCCTCCCCGCCTTCGAGGAGACGCAGAAGGAGAGCAATGCAGCATCACCAACAGACCACCCAGGGAACAAGACCGCCTTCTATGAAGAAGGGTTCTACCTGCCGCCAAGAAATCCGGCGAGGCTCATCTCGGCGATATCAGTCTACTGAGCGGTCTTCTTTTTCGGTGTGCTTGTGTTTGCGATTTCTTCTGCATTGGGCCGGCGTTTCGAAATGATACCAGGGAAGCGAGAGATCAAAAAGGTGCCGGGTTTACTACGGGATGGGGACTAAGAAACATGGGGCGTCATTGCCCCTTTTCTCTCAACACCACTCAATACATAATGGGGGTGAACAGTGCCAGGATTTTGGGTTGGATTCTGTCCACCGACGAGGAAGATTTCACGGGACCTGTACACGATTGTCTCATCATCATCACTATTTTTTTTTTTTTGCTCCTCCCGCTCCCTTGGCCACAGCAACTGTGGCCAAGGTAGAGTGGGTTGGCAACCATGAGCTCAGCAAAGCTGAGCTCGGCCGACAACGGCCAGAAAATTGAAAATCCCAAAATTATCTTCAACGATACTTCATCTAATCTAGTACCTGCAATGACGTGCACAATGTTTTCACTGGCACTTGACATTATTGCCGCCTCCGTCTCATCTCTCAAAGTCCCCATTTCACGCACCTCTCCTGCTACCCGGGACCTTTCTCACTCCAGAATAGGGAATCGCCATCCAGATAGGTCGCCCCTACGACGACATCGGCTAACGGGACCTAATCTCGAGATCGGTACCGAGCCAGCGGTATGATTCACACCTAAAATTTAAGTGGAGCTGATGCTCATTCATGCTGGGATAGATCGACACCGGGGAGTGCGATTCAATTGTTGATCCGGGGTTGGAGCCGAGTACTCGGGACTTTTTGTTTGCTTCATCTTCCTCTCTCCCCACACATTTGGGAAGTATCCCGAGTATGGAAAGTAGTGTACTGAACTGCAAGGTGCCACGATGAATTCTACAAGTGACGACAGGTTTCCGCGCAACGCAGCCTGGCAGAAATCCCGCTTGGTTGATGACGTGAATTTGGCTGACTGTGCCGGGTGACTAATACGGTAACTTACAGGTACGGGTACCGAGATACGACAGGTCCCTTGATGACTGGGCGCGGTGGGACGAGTCCGCGTTTCGGGTTTTGGCGAACGAGGATGTCGGTCGGGGGGACGGAGCTAAGGGCGACGGATCGCGATTGGAACTCTGACCCGAGAGTGTTCTCGCTCTCGCTTATTTTTCCTCACCTGGTAATTTATCTGTTCGCTCCGTCCTGCGCTTTTGCTTGGGGCCTTGTATTACGTGGACGGGACGTGATCACGGATGCTGGCACTGCACGGTTCCATCTTCGTTGGGTTGGGATGCGAGGATACGTGTGAGGATGCGATTTATTATTGTGGCGAAGGACGGCATGACCTTGTGTTGGATTGGGTGCGTGCGTGCGTGCGTGCGCAACTGATTCCTCATCACTCTCATTTCTCTCCGCGGCGTCCGATCCCGACGATCATGGTGTGGTGTTGGGGCCTTTTTGCGTGTTGTGGGGGTCTGAAGGGTTTGGGGGCTGTCGCGGGGCCGCGGCGTCGGGCGGTGGTCGAGACCGAGGCCGAGCCTCCGCCGTGGTCGAGCGTGCGTGGTGTCTGTCGTGGTTGAGGACGGTTTGGAATGGATGGCTTGTTGGATTCACGGGATTCACGTTTCATCTTTTTTCGTCAGTCGCAGCGCTGCTACTACCGGACGGGTCAACAATACCAGGCCCTCGGCCGTTTTCCACCTTGTGTTAGCCTACTTCGTATATTCGGCTACTGCCTGACGGGTTTGGGGTTGCGATGATCGCACCGCAAGGGATGAGACACAACGACTCATGGCAAGCATGGCTCACCGCCTTGAATTTCGACCCTGATGACAACGGATAGGCCGCGTAAATGCGGCAGGTTAGAGTCGCAGCAATGCAGGGAGAAGGGTGTCGCCTAATCTCTCGGGCTGACTCAGGTTCAAGCCCTGTCATCTTAAATGGCACGCGGCTCCTCCACAATAGGCGACTTTGATGCACGAGTGGATGGCATCTCATAAAATGCTGCCTGAGATGAGGGTGGCTCAGACGTCTCTGCGTTGGAAACGGTCAGCGATCCTTAGTTTCCCCAGATCCCCAGGCATTTGGAATCTCGTTTCCGCTCGTTTTGCGTAGGGCAAATAAGGCACAATACCAAAGGCGATCCTCCAATCTTTTGGCGGATGAGTTGCGTGTCTGCAAGCCCGCCCCAGCTTACGCCAGCTCAGCACCCACTATTACCTAGAGGTGAGACTCGGTCATTGATTCGGCATCATCTATCGTCAAATGGACAACGCAGCTAGGCATCAACCTGGTGGTCAACGTGGAGCTTTCAGAGATCGCGACGCTGGTGGCTTGCCGGACAGCACTTTATCATACCAACATGTCCTGCATGTATGTTTCTTGCATTTGCAGTATCTAACGTTATCCGTCGACTGCGGCCCAGCCTCTGAGGTAGACGTTTGCCGGGCCTCTTCACCGCCCGGATCTGACAGGATACTCATCGTCGTCGCCCACAGATGATCGCGTGAGTGGTGTAGGCAAGGTAGACCGTAGGACCCGTTGTGTGGGGGTTTTAACCGGCAACGTCGCGGGAAGGAGGGGCACCCGACATCCGGCGAGTGGGAAATGGTGGGAGGCTTCCCGTCCGGTGGACCTCCGGGCCGTCACAGGGCCTCGGTAAGCGGGCCTCGAGTGAAACCATGGGGCCGTCAGTTGACCGCCTACGGCACATGAAGCAGTGCTTTCTGCCCTGTTTATTTAAGGTACATTGTCATGGTCTTGAAGCAGAAGAGGAAACACTCGAGGCGTTCGGGCAGATCTGCTTGAAGGGTCAGCCTCTGAGCGGTCGTGTGGCCATAACCTGGAATCTCTTGGGAGTTGGCTGTCGAGGAGGGGTCACCAGAGGTACCTAATCATCAGTTTGGGGGGCTCAACTGCCGAAGGCCATCTCTATCAGCACCTGGCGGCGGCACTCCGGCGGAACTCAGACTAGCCTCCTGTCAGGAGCAATTGTTTCGACAGCGGAACAATTGCGGCGGCAAGTCGCTGTGTGAAGGAGACGAGGGGCACACAAGGGAGTGCTTTGCATATCAGGGTCTGCATGTGAAAGCGGATCGACGGTAGGGTTCCGTGGTGGGGCAGAGCAATCGTGTTGCGCGAGACCGGAGACGGAAGGCCTTCATGGAGGCCGGTGATGTTGGCAGCCGGCGGCACCCCGAGTCCAAGACAGTCACCAACTGTTGTCAAGACGTTAGTGAAGATTTAATGTGTGATATGATGGCGAGTTGATAGTTGATGCGGGCGATCAAGTGATGAAACCAGCTGCTGTTTCCGCGCCGGGATACCAAGGTTTGTTGTTCAAGGGGATATCATGCGGACCGACTCCGGAGCAGAAACAGGCTTGCGTCTCTTTCAACGCGGTACCTTATAGTAAGAATATCCATCGCTACTTGATGAGCGAGCCTGCCCGTTGGAGGATGGGACAGGTGACCCATACGTCTCCGGGACTTGCGGGAGCTCATCATGGTACCTAGTAGAAGTCGGATTCTCGCTGTCTTCGATTTGCATGCCTTGATTCGGGGAACACGAAGCGTCAAAAGCGCAAAGAAGTGTGTCGCATAGGTCAACGGCCAATCTGAGGGCCGTTTCAAACGTCCTCATGGAGATGTCGTATACAGCAATGCGCAAGGTAGCATGCCTGTTGCATTTTCGTGAGAGTTGACACAGCGCTGTCAAAGGAACAATAGGTATCTCCGAGATCTTGGAGGAACCGGCGATAAGCGTTGAATCCAAAACCCACCGAAGCGCAGAGCTGATTACGTACGCACACGGGCGCCTCGGTCATTCAAACCCCCGATTGCCGATCGGCAAAATCCCCACTGCCGACTGCAGAAAGACACCGACGTCACCGGAGAGCTCGGGCTCGATCCCAGACACCTCTCAAAACGGACAAGCCGGAATTATCGCTGAACCACACAGACGGGCCGGGCACCACAATGCAGCGGCCACGGAGGATACTCACCTCGGCGTCAGGGCCATTCACCTGCCTCGCCTGCCGAGCACGTCCCCCACCTCAACGCCGGGCCTTCTCCCGCTCCGTGCCCCGATATGCCGCCCCGGCCGCTCCCTCGCCAAGCGGGATCGCCCGGCTCACCTCGCGCAAGCTGATCTCCGTCTCCGGCCCGGACGCGGCCAAGTACCTCCAAGGTGTCATCACGGCCAACCTCTACCCGGGGGGCTCGACCCATCCCGGCGGCGACAGCGAGCACCTGCGCTCCGACCCGGGCTTCTACGCCGCCTTCCTGACCGCCCAGGGCCGCGTGCTGCACGACGTCTTCCTCTACCACGACGTGCGCGACCGCTCCCACCCGCGCGGCCACAGCTGGCTGGTCGAGGTCGATGCCGCCGAGGCCGAGCGCCTGCAGAAGCACATCCGGCGGTACAAGCTGCGCGCCAAGTTCGACGTGCGCGTGCTCGACGACGCCGACGCCGCCGTCTGGCACCTGTGGAGCGACGACGACACCGCGGACCAACAACCCTCCATCATCTTCCAACACCTCCTCCTCCCCTCAGCCGACAAAGAAAATCAACCCCTCGCCATCACCACCCGCGACCCGCGCGCCCCTAACCTCGGCCACCGCCTCATCCTCTTCGGCGACAACAACCCCAAACCCCAAACACCGCTCCCACTCCTAGACGAATCCTCCTACCGCCTCCGCCGCTACCTGCACGGCATCCCCGAGGGCCAGGCCGAGCTGCCCTACGGCCAGGCGCTGCCGCACGAGAGCAACATGGACCTGACGGGCGCGACCGATTTTCGCAAGGGGTGCTACGTCGGGCAGGAGCTGACGATCCGCACCGAGCACCGCGGGGTGGTGCGCAAGCGGGTGCTGCCTGTGTTGCTGTACCCCGAGGAGGACGAGGCCGTTCCGGGTTTGGGTTTGGGTTTGGGTTCGTCGGCTGAGGTGGAAGAGGAGGGCGGGGAGGGGATTCTGGGGCGGTTGTATCGGCCGCAGATTGGGACTGGGGATGGGAATAGGGATGTAGGTGGTGACGTCGTGGACGCCGAGATGGTGCCCGCCGAGGCGAGTATCGGGCGGGTGGGCAAGAAGGGACGCAGCGCTGGGAAGTGGTTGAGCGGGGTGGGTAATGTCGGGTTGGCGCTGTGCCGGTTGGAGATCATGACGGATGTTCTGCTGCCTGGTGAAACGGGTGGCGTTGGGTTTAGCGAGGGGGGTGGGTTTGTCGTTGGGTTAGACAACGACGACGGGCGGAGGGTCAAGGTCAAGGCGTTTGTGCCGCAGTGGTTGAGGAAGGGGTTGGCTGGGAAGGAAGGGCATTAAGAGCATTGGAAAAAAGTTCGTGATTTGAACGTGTGTTATGATAGTGTATAGCAATTATGCTAGACTGCGAGGATCTCTGGCTCGATGGATAATCATCGCCATGCAGTCATGGCTTGTGGGTTGCTAATGTAGCAATATCACCACGCTGATCCTAACACCGTCCAACACCCCATCCAGTTGTAGGATGGCAGCTATTTATGCAGTCATCTTCGGCAACGCGCGCCCTTTCTTCAGCCCTCTTCAGTTCCTCCTCCTCAGTCTTTCCTGTCGCAGGTTGAAAACTCTTGAATTTCGGCACGGCTCGGTGCCGGCGGACTCCGCTTCCCTAATTCACACCGTCGTTCGGCACCGGCGGCATTCCCGGGGTTGTGGACGGCATCGTTTCGGCGGGCTTGGTAACCTTGTCTTGGTCACCCATTGGACGCCCCGCCGCTTCCGCCCTGCTTCTTTTTTCCTCATTCCTTGCCGCTTGCGCAGCCCGTAACCTGGCCAGAGTCGACGCAAAGCTGCCGGGTGCTTTAGAGACTCCGCCAGTCGGCAGCGTTTGTCCAAACGATGGCGATGCTGTGGCGGGCTGGGGCCGCTCGTCTTCGTCAGTCTGCGACCCTGCTGTTGTGGTATGTGATGGAGGCTTATCTGAGGCTGATGTCCATCGAGACCCTTGTGCAGGTGCTGCCTCGGCCTTCTTCGCTTTCTCATCGGCCCCGACTCGTTTCTCCTCCGCCTTCTGTCCCCGTTTGACCGCCTTGCGCTGCGCCTTCTCGGCTTTGCGCTGCCGTGACTCATTCAGGCGCCCCTCCAGCTCGGCGGCCTGGTTGTCGAGGTCCGAAGAAGTCGGTGATGGTGCGCGACGGTCGTCCTGCTGCTGTGTTTGGGGTGCAGCTGGCCGGTCCTCTGCCGAACTCCGTGATGGCCCGTTGTCTGTGGACGCCGCCGCAGCGGCCACCTCCTCGCCCCTCGCCAATCGCTCCCGCTCCTCCGCCTCCCTCCGCGGCCGCATCCACTCCTCCAATTTGGCCCGGCCCCGCGCAGCCATGGCCGCCCTCTCCGGGTCCGGGGCCTTGGGCCTGGGATCGCCGTGCTTGGCGCGCTTAGCCTCCTCCTCGCGACGCTCCAGGTCCTCGACCAGCCGCCGCCGCTTCTCCGACATTTGGTCCAGCTGCATCTTCTTTTGCAGCGCGGCGCGCACGCAGCCGTCGTAGGCCTCGCGGGCTGCCGGGTCGACGAGCACATCGCGGGCGCGCTCGAGGCCCTCGTACAGCGCCGGGTCGTACGCGTCGCCGGCCTTGTCCGGGTGCGCCGTCAGCGCCTTGCGGCGGAAGGCGCGCCGGATGTCCGACTCCGAGGCCGTCGCGTCGGTGCCGAGCAGCGCGAAGAGGTCGACGCCTCGGCCGGCGGCGTCGCGCGCATACGCGACGAGGTCTTGGTCTGGCATGGTGGGGTTTTGGATGGAGTGTGGAAGAATTGGAGCGTGGGAAATAGGCCCCGCAGTGTGCCTTTTATAGTCTTTGTGCACGGTGGCGCGGACGGTTGCTTGCTCTTGACGTTTCTTAAAGGTGGGCTGCCTCGGAGGCTGCGAATGCTCAGTTGTCCACCTGTTGTTGATGTGGCAAGGTACTCCCTTGCTGTGTTGTCCGTGGGTTGCAATTGCGTCGCCGTGATAAAACAGTCAAAGTCAACCCTAACCCGATATGCTCGGTGAGGTGCCAGGACTTTCTACAAAAGGGAATAAACAACATTGAGGAAAAATGAAAGGAAAGAGAAAAGAGAAAAGAGAAAGGGAGAAAAGGGAGAAAAGGGAGAAAAGGGAAAAGGGAAGAAAAGGGAAGAAAGGGGGAAAGGGGGGAAAGGGGGGAAAGGGAAAAAGAAAAAAAATGGAAATTAAGGGAAAATAATATGTTACTTCTAGTAAGAAACATAGAAAGAAAACGGAGTAGTTATACAAGAAAGAAAGAATAAAATGGAAAGGTATCCTGAATGGAAAAAAAAAGAACAGAGATGGATAAAAAGCTATGGAAACTGAGTGAAGATACGAACAGAAGAACATCTGGAAAAAGAAACTAGAAAACTAGACAAAGAAGGGATAAAAGCGAGAATAAATGTACTACTAAATGGAATCAATAAAAGAAGAAAGGAAAGAAAACAGAGAGAAAACGAATGCTCCATCTTGCAGCCCTCATCTCACCTGAGGCTTCGTATCTCATACAGTCCTACCTGAATCAAGAGAGTAACTAACACGCACGACAGGGCCCCATTGCGTCTTCTACTTTTTATCCACATCTTCCGGGCGCATTGCGGGCCGCATACTCAATGCTATTGGCCATCCTCCTGTATACCATACTAACTCCAAAGTATTGTCCATTCTAGGTATCTAAGGTATTAAGAAGTAAACAGCGAGCAGCTGTCACTTGCAACAAACTTGTCAGCTCTAAGAGTGGTGACAAGCCGGTGCAGAGCCGTGATCAAATCACGCGTCAGCGAGCTATCAATCTCGAGCCACTGGAGCTTGCGCTGAGACGGTACGCCAAGTTGGGGATTGTGTTCACACAGCTTGGAGTTGATCGAAAGGCGCAGAGAAAGCTGTCGGGGACGTCGGTCGAGTCCATCCTGCGGCTCTGGAGGTCCAGTAGAGTCCAACTGGAGATATGCGGTCAAGGGGTCGGATGTTGAGCACTCGACCCTAATCTCCCTCTCTGCCAGACACCTGAAGATACAGCAGCCTGCAGTTGATCACACTGAAAGCAATCAAAGCATGTACATTGTAATGTCATTTCTCATGTTCAAACATCCTCATTATCTACAACCCTAATGCGCAGCATTGCTCTCGCAACTCCACGGCGCCGTCCCGGAATCCCTCGCGATGGCCTCTCCCGACGCCCACAGGCCCAAGGCGCACAGCAGAGTACCGACCAGGACCAGCGTGGCGTTGAGCGCGAAGAGGGCGCCGCGCCTGGGGCTCGAGAACCACTCGCCGTAGTGCATCCACAGCCACAGCGAGCCGGGGATGCCGTACGAAAACCAGCTGGTGAAGAGGGCGGCCACCAGGCCGAGCAAGTTGCTGAAGCCGGGGATGGACTGGGCGATGACCCAGGCGACGGCCCACAGGGCGGCCGTAATGCCGAGCCAGCCGAGCCAGCCGACGGCCGTGCGCTTGTGCAGGTGCCTGGTGCGGGCAAAGAGGCGCACAAAGGCGTACTTGGCGGCGACGTGGCCGTAGATGACGCCCGCGATGACGATAGTCGGGATGGCGATGCCCCAGATGACCTTGCGGACGACGGGCGAGCCGGCGGCCGAGAGGGCGGGCGCGGGGACGGCCGGGCCGGCGTAGAGGTAGATGACGACCGAGACGACGATGTAGAGGACCGTGTCGCAGACCTGCAGCAGCAGGAGCGCCTTGGGCCAGTCGCGCGGCTCCTTGAGCTCGGACATGATGCTGAAGAAGCACGAGTGGCCGCTGAAGGCGACGGCGATGTTGGTGACGGCCAGAAAGGCCGAGGTGAAGCCGACGGTGCGGGACACCTCGATGCTGGTCGTGCCGATGGGCTTCTCGATGCCGACATCGATCATGGTGACCATGACGGCCGTGAAGACGGACGCGAACGAGGCGAACGAGTAGTAGCCCGCCGCCTTCAGGGTCCGAGGCGTGTTCAGCACCCAGAAGACGGCCAGGCCGACGACGCCCCACACGATGGTGCACGCCGCGCTGTTTGTCAGGGTGTTGAGACAGATGGTCCATGTCAGGAGGTGGCTGCCCATGACGAAGGTGACGAAGATGGTCTGGGCCCAGCCAAAGACCTCTTGGAACAGCTTGCCCATGCCGATGGACCTGCCCATGACTTCGCCGGCGTCGCCGAAGCTCTGGACCCAGGGATGCTGCCTCCGGAACTCGCCCATGACCAAGCCCGAGTACAGGGACAAGAAGCCCATGAAAACCATGGTGATCAGCCCGGGAGCCAGTCCGAGGGTAGCCACGACGGCGGGCAGTGACAGGATACCCAGTGAGACCGTCTCGGCGATCATGACCACTCCGGCTTGCCACCAGGTGAGGGTGTGATAGTTGATCGACTCGGAGTCATCTTTGGCCCCATCGTCGGACGTATAGGTTGGGGGTACTGTCTCGATGTCTGTGCTGCCAGTTTCGATATCCACTTGGGCAGTTTCCTTCTTGTCAGCGAAGGCCCCTGGGCCGACGCCAGCGACTTCGACGTTTGACGCCATGGAGACGGGCAGCGAGTGGAGGCCTTGAAGCCGATCGAGAGCCGACCTGGGTCGAGTGGGGGGTTAGGTATGCGCGTCTGATGCCGCGCCGGCGCTAGTAAATCAAGCTTTAGGGACCGAAAGGTAGGTTGAAGGTGGATGTCGAGATGGTGTTGAGACATTTCTGGGGAGAGGGCGGCCAAGGGAAAACGGTATTTGAAGGAACTGGTTCGCCCCATGCTGATTCTGCTCCCGGGAACGAAAGGAGCAGCAGATATTGCGTCGATCGTCCGCGATCGGATGTTTCGAGCATCGTCCAGGCAGCTCAGAAAACCTGAGAAGATCCATTTCGTGCAGCGGTGGAGTCGCGGCTGCGGTTGCGTCTGGGGTGCATGACATTCTGATGCCGTCGGTCTCGCCGAAGCCTGCATCTGTCGCCACTTTTGCACCGAGTGATGGATCTCTTACGTTACA
Source organism: Parathielavia hyrcaniae (assembly GCA_033575675.1). NCBI lineage: Eukaryota > Fungi > Ascomycota > Sordariomycetes > Sordariales > Chaetomiaceae > Parathielavia > Parathielavia hyrcaniae. The sequence goes on from MU863624.1 coordinate 2,578,696, forward strand.
AGTATGCAGCCAGAACCCTGGGAAAACTCCATCAGCTCAACGCTCACCGACGACCGGCTATGGAGTCGCGGAGTGCTGATCCCATCCTGGACAGCTCGGTCCTTCATGAACGTTACCTGTCTACATATGTAGAGTAGAGCTCCCGAGCCTTCTTGACCTGGTTCAAACTGCAAGGCGCTCACTGCGCCAAAATAAGGTGATGGTGCATTACCTCACCTTACCCATTCGAGCTCGCGACTCGGCGTTAGCCGTTGCGTGCCCTCGACGTCATGTCGTCGTAAGATGGGCGGACCCTGCTGAGTGTCAGAACTCACCCTCTAGAATCTGAGCCAAAACCGATCGCTGACATATCTTACCAGCAATAATCCACTTGTTTTGTGTTCTTTTCCCTATCCCGCCATGTTGCCCTGCCGTGAGCATGCTTGCCCTGCCTTGACTTCTGGAGACCTGCAGGTCCAGAGCTATAACGGGTCAGAAAGCACGCTGGCGGAGAGTTGGAGAGTTGAGCCCGTGGTCTGACTCTGATCATAATCTCAAAGCCAACCGTGGGTCATGATTGTTGATGTTGCTGGCGTTGATGGGTTGAGAAGCTGATCGGTTGTGGTCGGCAGGGGCCCAGTTTTCGACGCAAGATTTAGCGTGTAAGATCACAGGGTTAGGGCTGCATTCCCTGAGCGCCCCACACGACCAATTGAAGGTACCTTACTTCGTTTCTTAGCCATCTTCAGCTTTATCACGATGAGTGAGTCACGCTGTAGTCAGGATGCTGGTGTACCTACTAGTAGTTTGATATGGTCAAGAGAGTAAATGTACCTCAAAGACTAGGTAGGAGAGGAGGATAAGGCAGCTAGCAAGACAGCAAGGCAGCCATGAAAGCCCTACGTAAGCTAAGCCTGTTACAGCAATATCTACGAAGTAAACGAAGTTCGTTGTTCTACCTGCCAAGACATTCACTTCTTCAACCCAAGGACTCTCACGAATGGTATAAGTACCTACAATTGGAGACACAACGCACTTGAGCTTCTACCTGTGCAAGGTAGCTGTTTAGAGAGTGTCTTGTTTGTCATTCAGCCCGGCAATTGGCACACACACGATTTGTGACGGCTCAGCCTGATGTGACCGCTCCTTCCTTCACGCCCGTTTGCCTCAGCAACACCAGGTGCGACTCACACCTCAACCTCACCTCGAGAGCTGCTGAGTTCCCGTTGAATTGTTCTTCGTGAGGACAGCATGTCGTACGTCTGCTTAGCATTTTTAGCAGATTGATCAGTGTGCCCCAGAGTGTTTGTTGGCCATGCCCCCGGCGTCACGCCCTCCCTGTATTTACTCCTTAACTCAGACCCACGAACTGTGTGTGCCCCGGCCTCATCGACCGGCCGACGTCAACTAGGCCGCATCTAACGACGAACGGGTTCCGCTGGCCTCCATCATCTTGGGCTGCGGCGGGTCTGCGGCGGGTCTGTGAGGGCGCGGGTCCCTGAACAGAGCGAATTTTCACTCTCCTTCTGGTGAATCAGGCGGACTGCCCGTTCCTCTTTTCTCTTCCCGATCTCTACATCTCGAGCTGTCCGAGGTGTTGCGCGCGCGCGACAAGACAGCAGAGCAGACCTTCCGCCGCATTCATTTTCACCGCGGGCAAGACAATTCCACTTGCTCCTCGCCTCCGTCCGCATGAACATGGAGGACGCCGAGTTTCTCGCCCGCCTGCGCGCCAACACGGGCGACACGGCCGTCTGGGATGGCTTTGACCCGACTGCCTGGCGCTGTCTCCAGCCCGAGGGCGACGGCCCCGAAGTCGTGGCCAAGGACCAGGAGGATGCCGCCTACGCGTCGGACGACTCGGCCGGCATGATCCTCAACCTGCACAAGCTCACTCCCGCCGAGAAGGCCGCCAACGGCCTCGGCGGCGGTGAAGGCGGCGGCAGTTCTAAGCGCAACAAGGCGCGCCAGTATGCTGCCGGGGAGACGGCGTTTCCGCGCGAGGTTGCCGAGTTGAAAAAGATCGAGTGGAAGGAGACGGGCCTTGCCATGGGCGACGCCTCGGCCAAGAGCACGACCTTTGTGCCCTTCGCCCTGGTCCAGAACTACCCGAACATGTTTGTCGGGAAGGCAAATGGCGCTCGCGTAAGTTGTTTGGCGACGAGCTAGCTGACTGGAGGAATGGGCACCGGCTGACCGTTCTTGTTCAGGCTGAGCCGCTGTTCAAGCTCGAAACTCTCCATGAGAAGCGAGTTTGGGATCTGTAAGCCCTCCCACAGCCTCTGGCAATGGCCCCAAGTCTGACAGTCCATCAGCTACTACACTCACTGTCCTCCGGACATGGGCATGAAGCCCGTTGTGCTGGTTCCCACTTACCAGTTCGAGCATCTCCTGCAGGTTGTCAACGCCAAGCTGGACACTCAACTCACTATCCCTCCGGGCAGGAACGAAGAGCGGTTCAGGATGTCCTTCGGCCTTGGCAACGCTCCCCGGCCGCGCTTCCTGGGCCGCTCCGAGTCTGCCCGGACGTTCCTGGACTTGGTCAAGGCCATCCCCGAGCCGCATCCCGATGACGACCTGTCCAAGGCAACTCAGCTGGGCCTCGAAGAGTTTAGAAAGCTCATCAAAAGGAGCCGCGCTGACCGCAAGAGGGGCAAGAGGTCTGATCGAAACCGCTCCAAGCGCATCAAGGCCCACCAGGACTGGGGCCGGTCCGTCAAGCGCGTGCAGCGCTATCTCGGCCTCCGCGGCAGGACGGCGGGCGATGGTAATGTAGTCGGCAAGCTCGCCGCCCTCGACCTCGACATGCCCACCGTCGATGAGCCCGAGGGTTTTGTCTTGTTCGTGGCCATCGACATCGAGGCCTGGGAGGAAAACCAGGATCTCGTCACCGAGGTCGGCATCGCCATGCTGGACACGACCGAGATCCAGGGCGTGGCCCCCGGCGAAGGCGGCCAGAAGTGGTTCCCGCACATCCGCGGTCGCCACATCCGCGTCAAGGAGAACTCGTGGGTTATGAACTCGCGATACGTCCGTGGCTGCGCCGACGCGTTCGACTTTGGGTTCGTCCGCCCCTCTTCTTTTTCCTTTCCCCCCCCGCAGTAGCGACGAAGAAATCCCTAACCAAACTTTCGCGCCATCCAGAACGAGCGAATTCCTGCTCCTGTCCCAAGTCGAGCCGCTCATCACCGACCTCATCGACAAGGCCACGACGCCCGCCGGCGGCAGCAGCCCGCGGCCCGTGGTGCTCGTCTTCCACGAGTCGTCGTCCGACATCAAGTACCTGCGGGTGCTGTCGTACCACGTCGAGGCGGCGCCCAACGTGGTCGAGGTGGTGGACACGCGCGAGATGCACCAGTACATGGCGCGCAGCAACGACTCGGCCAGCTTGGCGACGGTGCTGTCGAGTGTCGGCATCCGCTCGTTCCGCCACCTGCACAACGCCGGCAACGACGCCGTGTACACGCTGCAGGCCATGGTCGGGCTGGCGGTCAAGATGAGGGGCATGAGTGGTTGGGCAAGGACTGTGACGGGGTAAGGCTTTTTCTTCTTCTTCTTTTTCCTTCCTGTTTTGATTTCCAGTGCTTTGCCCTGCTCTTTTTCGATGAAAAATGTCTGTGTGTGTGTTTTTTTGGCGCTGACGTTTGGCAATGCCTGTGTCTAGGCACGTTCCGTACTCTGAGCTGAAGGAGAAGGACGGCTGGACCAGCAACGAGGATACCGATGGCGGTGAGCCGGTTGGGCTCCGCGGTGGTGATGGTTCTCACGGTGGCTATCGGGCTAGCGAAGATGCTGGCACTTCCTCGGGCGGCGAGGGTCAAGACTGGGAGAACTGAAGGTCGCCGCCGCCGTAGAGAAAGAAGAGGGGTGCGCGATAGACCCCTGCTCATAGATGCTGGGAGAGGCTTGCGGCAGGGTGTCTAGGCACGAGAAGGCGTGTTCCGATCGAGCGGCGAAGTGCAGGCCTCATGAATAGGTAGCGAATGCAGCGTTTGGCGCATGAACTGAGCCGAGGGGGCTTTCCAACGGCAGTCAACTCCTCCGCCATCGCATGCTCACCGCGCAGATGAATTCGTGATATATGTGTACAGTTGTATATTAGAGGGGAGTCATCAGGCCGCCGCTTCCTCTCTGCTGGGTTTTGTGAAATCGTAACTTCACTTCACCCAAGATGCTGTCGCCCACGCGTCCCCTAACGTGGATTTCTGTAGGTAGGCAGTCCATAACGATACAAGGCGAATAATATGGTATACGCTTCTCCGTCGGAGTCGCTCTTCCCCGAGACACGACCACCGACCCCATCTAAATTCCAACCGATTCCAAGCTAAGCCAAACAAATCCCAGTCCAAAAACGCCGATGCTATGATCTGTGTGTGATGTCCGTGTTGTACATGTACATTTTGTTGTGATGATGGTGCTATCGGTTGTCCTCGACGGCGGTGGAATCTGATTCCGCGGTTGAAGATGGTCGGGCCGGATGAGTCGTGATCGCCGATGGACGAGACCACATCATCGCTTTTGCCCCCTCTTCCCTCCCTCACGCCAGGCGGAGCATCGGTAGGTTGCGCGCGCCACTGGCAGATCAGTCCCGACTCATCAGGTCCTCGCGAACTGCCAACACACCCCCCCATCCCCTTTCTCCGAATCGTGACTTGACTCCCCCAAGCTAAGGGAAGCTGGCGTGTAAATGTCGTCGCGCAAATCATGACGAATTCTTCTCGAGAAACTCCTTAGCCTCGTTCACCTTGGTCGCCAGGTACGGGCTCCCGCCGCGGTCGGGGTGGTTGAGGAGCATCAGCGTGCGGTGCGCCTTGCGTACTTTTTCCTTGCTTAGGCTGCTCTCGCTGTTGGTTTTGGGGTGGGGTCGTCAGCACCACTCACGCACGGCCATGCTAATGAAGAGAGTTTGGGGGTAGAGGGGAAGGGGGAGGACGTTACCTCAACGACAGAATCAGCGCCGCCTCGCGCCGGTTCATGCGCGGTTCGAACCCGCCCTTGTAGAAGGCCTTGCCGAGGGCGCCCACGCCGCCGCGTGAGCGCCGCCATGCGACTAGGCCTGCTCTGCCCTGTTACGATGAGTTGATGGATTAGATGCGATTTTATTGAAGGGCTGGATGGGCGGGGGATGTGGGTGGGTTATTGATCGAAGAAGGGCGGCAACGTACGAGGAAAGCGGCGACGGCGACGCCTGCGCCGACGGCGATTACTGAGGACATTTGGTGTGTGGTTGGCTGTGTGGCTGCAGAGGATGGGGTTGGAGGTGCTGGTCTGAGCGAGGAGTGCGTCGGCGAGTTCGGTAGAGGTGTTCACGATGATGTGGATTGGTGGTGTTGGGTGATGGAACTTTTTCTGCCGAGTTCGACGCCGGGGTTTGCCGCTCCTTGGTGCAGGGGCGTTTGGTACGGAATTACGAATATTACGTTCTTACGGTTGGCTTGGCATCCATGGAAAGAGCGGAACAGAGATCGCACCCTTGCCAAACGGTTTGGATGCGCCGTTCTCGAAGAACTAACTGAAGATCTCATCAGACTCCATTTATCTCGGAGTCCACGGACCTGTCATGCTATAACACAAAAACAACATCTCCCAAGCCACTTCACCCCAACATACACGACCCTCGGTTGCAAGAGAAAATCCTCGAAACGCCTTCCAACTCCCCTCCACTTCCCTGACCCAGGTAGCTGGCCAAGGTACCTGACTGCGCCCTTGAACCTCCTCCCACTGGACATTCCCGACTCTCAACCCTCCCCTCCCACCATGACACTCCCGTACCTTGAGGTAGTACCCAAGGTACAAGTACCTTACTCCTTCACCCCCAACCCCTGGCCGTGATACACCCTCCCCGGCACCGCCAACCCGCCCTCAACCTCCCTCAAAACCTTCAGCTCCAACTCCTCCGCCACCATCTTGTCCGTCTCCCTCTCCTTCCCCTTGCCATCATGATTCTCATCGCCAGTACCGGCCTTCCAATTCCCCGCCCCGCCCCGCCCGCTGTGCCCGCCCATTCTCGCCTTGGCGGCCAGGCTCGCCGCGACCGCCGCCCGGATCTTCTCTGCCTCCTCCTCCTCCTCTGCCTCTCCATCAGGATTGCTACCACTCTGTTGGTGCCCTCCGGCTGTGTCGGGCGATCCCGAGTTGTGCGTGTTGGAAGAGGAGGACGATGAGGGGGCGGGGAAAGTGAAGTTGCCCGCCCCGCCGCGGCCTGTTCGGGCGTAGCTTGCGGGTGCGCTGCTGCCGGACCCGGAGACGGTGGCGGTGGTGGTGTTGGAGGGGCTGTTCTGGGCTTCTAGGTCCTTGGGTTTGGGAAAGGACGGTGTTAGTCAGGATGTAAGTTGTACTGAATTAGGCTACCTTGGTCGGGG
>MU863624.1:2585046-2632484 GCA_033575675.1 Parathielavia hyrcaniae
CAGCGGACGAGAAGAGGGGAGTACGGACCGTGGCTCTTTCGGCGGCTTCGATGTCCTGCTTGGTGTAATAGTTTCCGGCTCCGCCGCGGCCCACTCGGCGGAAGACTTCGGCTGACATGGTGAGCTTTGGAGTGGTGGTAGTTACTGCGTGATCTGGCGAGTGGGTTGCAATAGCCGTAGCCAAGAAACTAGGAGAGGTAGGCTACCGTAAGATAGGTATACTGTAAGTTCAAGAGTGAGAGCGACAATGTGTGATCAAAGATGAGTCTCCTGTCACGGTCTTCGTGGGATGTTGTTTCTTATCAGTCTCGGTGACACCCCCGGGCTCCTTATCAGCCCGGCTTGGCCTGTGTAATTCTTTTACTGTACATTGGTCTCCCGCGCAGATCCGGGATCCAGGACCGCTGTGCTGACGCTGTGTGAGACGTCGAGATGCCGTTCCATGGTCTGCCTTCGTCGACATCTTAATGTTCGCTCGGTTGATCTAGCCCCTGGTGTCGTGAGATGAGACCATGACCTTTGGCTAACAGCGGAGTTTGGCTATCTGCCACGTTCAAAGGTCAGGGCGGGGACGCGGGGCGGCGCTGATCCTCCGCCAGGCCTAGAGCTGATATTCCACCCAGCGGCACCGTCGGCGATCCGCGATCTGGCAGCAAGAACAGAGATAAGGTTATAGGTACTCCGCGCCGAGGGTCAACAAGGGCCGCGGGTGATTAGAAGGCTGAACGCATGCTAGGTCTCTCCTGGCTTTGTACTGTGGTAAGTATGTATTCGCAGCCGCCTGTCAACGTCATCTGCTTCCTATCTTTCCATCATGTGCCCACATCAGAGCTAGCTAGCTAGCTAGCAAGTCCTGGGGCCGACAGTGAACTTCGTCGCGGGGGCTGATTGGGCCCTACGGAAAAACTGGGTGGGTGTATTCTGCACGTAGGGTGGTGGTTGAAGAATGCACATGTGGGGAGGAGTTGCCCCCTCCAGAAATCATGGACCAATATCCGTACTTCCCACAGCACCAGTAGGCCGTTTACTGTGCACATACAATACCGCAGTAAGTCGTGGATCTGGGACTCAGGCGAGGCAGGGTCCGTTAATTTACTGTGTACTGGAGCTCCAGTCTCGATTAGCCACACGACGTGGCTCGGGTATCTCTAACGTGGCGGTGAGTCGTTATGCCATGGTTTTTGCTGCGGTGCTGATCGCTGGGTGCTCCATCCAATCCGCCCATCGGCTTCGTGGCGTGTTTCTCAGAGCACCGGCGGCCAGGGAGCCCACTAGACTCACGGGTCCGTGTCGCTTAGCTAAGCACAACGATTATCTAAGCACTCAAAAAATGCATCTAACGCGGCCACTTTTCCGCGCCCGCACCACAGCCAGCGCCATCACTATGGCCACCTTCCCAGGCGACTGCCTTCCTCCCGAACGCTATTTCGAGTCTCGACAAGCCTTATTCGAATCAATCAATGCGTGGGCGAAGCCGAGAGGCTACGATTTTACGACTCTAAGGTCGACGAAAGAGAAAAATGGCACCTCAACTGTCATCTACGCATGCGATCGATCTGGTGATCCTCCACGCGGCGGGGAGCGTCAGAGAAGAACGACAACTCGGAAGACGAATTGCCCTTTTTCAGTTATAGCAAAAGAGACGACAGACGGCGGCTGGGCTCTAAAGCATCGTTCTGATCAACGCTTTGCCGCACATAACCATGAGCCAAGCCAGCACCCATCCGCCCATCCAGTTCATCGGCAACTCTCTGGAGGGACATCACAGCTTGCAAGCTTTTCTGAAGCTGGTATCTCGCCGAAAGAGATCCAGACACTTGTACGGCAGAGCGGCTCGCTAGCTACAAGGCAAGATCTACAACCGGATTGCAGATGTACGTCGAGATGCATGCGAAGGTCAGAGTGCAATTCATGCGCTAGCCAATCGACTCGACAAGGAGGGCTTTTGGAGTCGCATTCAGTTCGCACCCGATGGCCGAGTTACAGCAGTCCTTTTTGCGCATCCCGACTCTCTTAGCTATCTTCGAGCATACCCTGACCTCCTTCTCGACTGCACGTACAAGACGAACAAGTGCGGTATGCCTCTCCTCGATATGATCGGTGTCGACGCGACTCAGCGGTCTTTCTGTATCGCGTTTGCTTTTCTTAGCGGCGAGACAGAAGAAGACTATATATGGGCTCTGGAGCGATTAAGGTCGCTATACGAGCAGTGTAGGGCTACCCTCCCATCTGTTATTCTAACAGATCGGTGTCTTGCACTTGTTAATGCAGCGTCAACTATTTTCCCCTCTGCTGCAACGCTCCTCTGCCTTTGGCACGCAAATAAGGCAGTCCTCGCCCGATGCCAGCCATCATTCTCGGAGGCTGAGAAGTGGAAGGAGTTCTACAGCTCTTGGCACTCGATTATCGGCTCGCCTACCGAGGAAGAGTATACCAGACGCCTTTCCGAGTTCCAGCAAAAGCATGTTCCCGAGCAATCTGAGGAAGTCGGGTACATTAAGGCTACGTGGCTTATTCCGTTTAAGGACAAGCTCGTAGGCGCTTGGGTCGACCAGTCGACTCATTTTGGCAATACAGCTACCTCGCGAGTTGAGGGGATTCACGCGCTTCTCGAGTCGTACTTGAAGAGATCGACATTCGACCTTTTTGAAGCCTGGAAAGCGATTCGCCTCGCCCTCCTCAACTAACTCTCCGAGTTGCAGTCAACCCAGGCGAAGCAACAGACCCGAACCCCTCTTGAGCTCTCAGGGGCTTTATACAGAGCTGTACAAGGATGGGTGTCGCATGAGGCATTAAGGAAGGTTGAGGAGCAACGGAGATTACTCGCGAAGAGGGACCCCCCTCCATCCCAGATTTGTACAGGCACTTTCTCTCGAGTATATGGGCTCCCATGCTTACACGTATTAGATGCTCGTCAAGGCGAGCCTCTTCTTCTCAACCACTTCCATTCGCACTGGCATCTAAAGCGCGAGGGAGCTCCGCAGCTACTCCTTGAGCCTCGCCAGCGCATTGAGCCAATTCGGGCCCAAAGCTCACTCCCAAGATCAAGTACTAAGCGGGAGCCCAGCCAGTTCGAGGTAGTTGAGGCCAAAGTCCAGGCAGTGCAGCCCCGTCGGGCTCCAAGCAAGTGTACAAAGTGCCACGCAGTTGGCCACACAAGGACGTCGAGGGCATGCCCTTTGCGGTATTCAGATGTACTGTAGTGGACGCTGGCGATGATGGCAATGACAGTGATGTTGGTGGAGCGGGGGTGGTGGTCGCGTTAGATGCATTTTTTGAGTGCTTAGATAATCGTTGTGCTTAGCTAAGTGACACGGACCTCTAGTGGGCGCCTAATTAATCCCGTCGATGGATCGCCGATTGACCAGCCGTGGAGACTGCGGGACGGGAGATGTCGGCGGGGTCTTCGACAGGCCCCGGCCAGAGCGGCCGATGAGGGGCCTGGGTGCTTGCGCATGATTGGGCGGGGTTGCTGTCGCCGACAGTGGACATGGGCAGGCCGATTGGGGTTTGTCTTCTTGGATATCAAAACGTGCAATGATAAATCAGCAGCGTCCGCGGTCGTGGCGCCAAAACATTCTGACCTCCTTCTTAGCGGATATCTCGACGTGCATCAATGTTTGTTGTCTCTGGCGTGGCAGGCGACGTAGTACTGTGTAGCTCCAGGGTGTGAAGTAGCGGCTATTCGTACCTAGATAAGCTGCATGGAAGATGCGCGCCGTTTGGCTTCGGGCTTGGCGATCGTGATACTGTTTTCAGACGGGTGGCCGAGATTCATCAGCGATAATCAGGGATAGACAGACGACCTTTGCTGAGTCTCCATGGTGTGACTGTGACCAGGTATGCGTGGCACCTGATGCCAGTTGGAACTGAAGGGAAGCCTGTCAGCCGGCTGGCTACCGTACGTAAGTGACTTGGAAGAGGAGAAATGTTGGCGAAAGACAGTACCGGGTAACAAAGAGACTTCAGCAAGACGGGTCTTGATAAACATGATGCTCTTGCAACCTCATATTTTGTCTTGGAACTTGATCTCCCGTCCGCAGACTACCTTACAGTGCAATTAATCACAGTGAGGGGCTGCCCCTCTTCCCTCAGTGCCACCCATCCCAACCTGGAACTGGAGAGCACAACAGGCGGGGTAAACTCATTCGCGTGAACGCATCAATGAATTCCGGGTTGCCTTCCAGTCATTATTTCGTACCAGACAAAACTTCCCGGTCTGCTTGAAACCATGGAGCCCATGATGCCAGCTTTTGACGGAGACAGTTTCTTAGTAATTCAAATCCAGTGGTCTTGAGTCATTTTAAGGTTGTGGGCACCCAAAAGCCTTGGTTGAGCATTGCCAGCCGGCGATGACCAAGGCTCGTGACCTGGCAGTCCTTTCCAGCTTTGTCTGACCACGGCAGCTGACGAGACGCCCCAATCCATTTCGAGTTTCCTTTCATGCAACCGTCGATCCAAGCATGTCAAATTACAGTGGGTCCGGATGACGATATAACTGGAAAATCCCTTAATTTTTCTTCGCTCCGGTCATCCAGGTACTAACTACCTGTCCTAATGAAGAGGTCACCTTGCTTCACCGTGGAGACGGACTAAGGTGAAGAGGAATGACTGGATTGGTATATCGGTATGTTCTTCTTGATATGCACCTGTGCAGACTAGCAGTCAAACACCACAGCAGTTTCGGGCGACCTGTCCAGTCATATGCCCTCCCACACACACGATGCTGCTGCATTCGGTAGCACTGATGCCCTGGACGGATACAGAGCGGCGCATCTTGTCCATTGAGCGCCAGGGACGAAGTACAAGTACCTGAACCCGGCGAGGGGCAGCAGGGGTACTTGCCAGGGGCGAATGTGCATCGCCGAATGCGTACCCCCTGGTCAGCAGAGGGTATCCGTAGCCAACATTCCAACTCCAGCGCGAATTCGCTTAGAACATGTGCTCGCGGTTGATGTTCCCATCCATCCATCCGTACGGAGTACAGGCATTTGATGTGTGCCTTTTTGAGCGACTCTGCTTCTACGAAGTTCGCCTCGTGCCGACAACACTTTCCCAGTTTTTTTTTGTCCCGGCTGACCCGACCTTGGTTGAGCCACGCGCCTCCCTCTTACAGGCAACTCTCCCAAGCCTCCCATCGTGACCCGCAATTCATCCCTCTCTTGCAGTTGGCCTTCCGTTCTTTCAGACCCGTCGTCTCAGACAGCAACACAGCCACTTACCGTTCATTTGGACTTTTTTTGCTCCCCCTTGCCGTTGTTGCATCCCAATTGTTGGAGACTTTTTCTCTCCTTGGATCTGGGCACCTTATCCAAGCTTCTCAGTGGACTGGTTGGCAGAAGAGTCACCCTGGGCCCATACCCTAGCCGGATCCGAAATTATTATTGTTCCTCCCCGCGCTTCGGCCTGCAGCTAGCTGTTCTCAAGCACAATCGAACCTCCCAACAATCGTGGCCCACCACCAACCTCGCACGCCGATCGACCACAACGCGCACAATTTTTGCAGCTCCGAATACTTGGTTTTGGTCAATTCCGTGTGTTGGAGAGAAGTCAAAACCGAGAGCCGTGCGGCAAGCTGGGTTCTGCAGCGGTACCGTCAATGGCGTCTTTCAAGGTACCAAACATCTCGTCTTCCCTTGGCTGACTGCCAGCTCGGCTTCCGGATTGCGAAGAGAGAGAGACAAGTGCTGATCACGTCGTGTTTCCTAGGAGATACAACACACCTCGCGGCCTCTCACGCACCGGCCCTCCATCTCGTCGACCTCGGTCCCCGGCGGGCTCACACTCGGGCGACAAACACACTCGCGAAATAGCTCGCACTCGCTCCTCGGCAGTGCTCTCAATGGCGCCCACCGCATTACCCGCCGCAAGAGCATGACAAACACCGGTGCCAACGTGGCGGCCGTGGCGGCAGCCCTGCAGGAATCCGGGGACATGGCCATGCCGCTCCCCATCTCGGTCAACTCCCGCCGAAACACCATGTCCAAGAACGGCCTCTCGCGGCCCGCCATCGTGGGGAGCCTGCCGTCGCCGCCGGCGAGCCTTCCCACTCGCCGATTCGTGACAGGAAACGGCATGGCTGGCGTGCAGGACAGCGCAATCGACGACGAACTCATTGACGTTTCCGGAGACGATGCCGAGTCGGCTTTCCAGAAGGCCCGCGTGAGGAGGGCCAGCGACGGCCAGCCGCTGGTCAAGGAAGGCGGCCGGAAGAGCAACCGCCCGGAACTTCGCTGTGAGCAGTGCGGGAAGGGATACAAGCATAGCAGCTGCTTGAACAAGCATTTGTTTGTGCCCATTTTCCTTTCCCTACCCTCTCCCACCCCGTGGTACCCGCGTGCGGAACCGGCAACCCCCCCATACCGGCCATGGACCCCAGGCTGCGCGAGTTGGTAAAGCACTTGTGTTGACTTGTATGCCCATTCAGGTGGGAGCACACTCCCGAATGGTCCTACACTTCCAAGCTCTTGATCTCCAAGCACCAGCAAGTCCAGCTCCTTGAGGCCGCCTCGGTCCTAGTTGCCATGAACGGCAGCGCAAGCAGCAACAATGCCGCTGCTCCTGCGTCTGGTTCTGCTGCCGGGGCCGTCCCGGCGACCACGACCCCTCCGGACTCGGCGCGGGACTTCATTAGCGATCGGGATTCAGCATCCCCGGCAGCGAGCGGTTATTCGGAGCAGCAGGACCGCGGATCTGCCGATACTACCCCGCCGCCGCAGCTGGACGCCATCCACCCGGCCAACGCGTCCTACCGGAGCTTCGGGAAAAGGTACAGCACCGCAAACGGACTGTCCAGGTCGTACCAGACGGCGCCATATGCCAGCTCCGCTGCCGGCAGCGTGCCCAGCGTCTCGGGCTTTGGGCACTTCCGGCAGCTCAGCCAGGACACCAGGCCCACGTCGTCGGGCAGGAATGCCACGGGGCAGGATGACCGTGAGCTCGCCGCGGCCGTGGAGTTGCTCAGTTGCAGCTTCAACAGCAACGGCGGGTCCCGAACGACGGTCCACCTGCCCGCCGACGCGCCGCCTGTCCCGCCGCTGCCCGCGCAGTACCTCGACCAGGGCATGTTGTCCGGTACCAGCTTCATCAACAGCTACCCTAGCAGGGCGCCCGAGAGCTTCACCCGCGGTGAGCTGCCACGGGTCGACGCCAAGATGGAGGAGAACGGCGAAAGCTCCATGGGCGACGACGACGAAGACATGCGGGCCCGGGCTCGGAGCGACGAGGAGGACGACGGCGTCTTTGGGAGGATGGAGGAATGAGCCGCCCGGCGTCTGTCGGCTGAGCTTCTTGCTTATTCTTATTGGAGGCCCTTGAGAGATAGCAGTGCTTGAGCTATTGCGCGCTTTGGATTTATGATGTGGTTATGGTTATGGATATGAACGGGACGCGCCTTTCTTTTGTATACCTATATGTAAGCGTGTAAATGAGGTTCGCTCCGCCGACGATCTTTGGCACCGAAGAGTGGGGAGCGCGGTGCGCCTGGCGGACAAGTCTCTTGCTGATGGGGCGCCCGCCGACTCCACGAGGTTAAAGCGAGGGTCGTGTGTGAGCGTTGAGCGAGCCGCAAGTGTTTCCTATCTATCGGTGGTGTCGCGATGGGATTTCTCTGGTCTGGGTCAGGCAGTTGGTTGAGGTTAGTTCAATACTTAACCAGATAATCTCCTGTGAAAGGTCTATGGGCCAAACGTAAAGTAATGCGAAGAACAATGGCAAGGAATGATTTGAGGGACTGATGGGTCTCCGGTGCATCGGCCGTGTGTCGAGTGGAGTTATGCTGTCGACTCGGGAGCTTGCAGGTCGCCATCGCTAACGTGCAGCGTCCTGGGACCCGATCCTACATCGGGCTAACATGATCCTCTGATCCTTGTGTACGGAGCAGATGGTCCGTTTGGTTTGGAGTATGGGGGATAGTCCACCCAGGCTCGACGCATGGAGCTCGTGTTGGTATATTATCGCCGCTATGACTGGAAATGAGTGTGTGTTGTGGTTTGTTTGCTTGTTCTGGTGTTTTGGCGCAGGACTGGTGGCTCAGGTCGCACCAATGTCAAGTTGCTGTGAAACAAGGTATCTTAGCCAAACTGTGAGCCAGGCTCGCTAGGGCAGCGGAACAGCACCGTCCAGGCCCGGATGGATGAGAGCGGGGAGATGGTGGGCTGGTGCCGATCCTGGCCTCCACGACGTCACAGGCTCCACCATCCCCTTGACAAGCTTCTGCCAACTGAAGCTCAATTCGTGGCAGATGGCATTCCTCATCAACAAAAAGTTCGAGGCCGTCAATAAACACACAAAGTCGCATGATAATCTCCTTTTTGGTGGTTTGCTCACAGCCCTACCACATCGGAGATCGCTTGCTTTCAGAAACACTACCAGGATTGTGAGATTGCCGGCGTCACAGCGTCGGCATCCAGGGCTTCCATTGCTTTCGAAATCATTTTTGTCCCTTCCAACTCCATTCAATTCCATCAACCCCCACGCTTGACCACCCACCCACTTCACGGAACGTTACCGCCGCCATGGGCCGAGCCAAAGAGGCGGGGGCTGAGGCTCTCACCGCCGTTGTCGATGAAGCCGCAGCATCAGCAAGAGCGGTGTCGCAGCATGCAGATACGGTCCCGGCACCGGTCGGCGCCGCCGACGAGTCCACCGCCAGGGGAAAATCCGGGACACCATCGTCGCCGAGAGGGCGCGCCCACCACAACCACCACCACCACCGCCTACCCGAGCCCGCCCGCTTCGCGCTAGCGGTTGTCCTGAGCTTTGTCATCTCGTCGCTTGGCCGCTCATTCGTCGACCACTGCAGCGACAACGAAGTCGGCAGCATTACGAGAGAAGGGAATTCGAGGGCCGAGTTGGCGGTCCTGGCTGCGTGGAGACTGTAGGTTTTGCTGCCCCCTACTGCAGTGTCCACAGCACTCCGTGGAGTTTATGTTTCCTGATTTCGCCTTCCTTTCCAGCTTAGGGCTGGGGAGGCTGTCTCACCTTGTCCATTCAGCTCGGCCGTACTGACTGGCCCTGGCAGGTTCGGACTAGCCCTGGGCTGGTTCGCGGACTACGATTCCTACGATCTTGCAGCCCTCGCCCTGCTCGCGCATGGCCCTGCAGTAAGTCCGCCCGTGGTCGTGACGGCCCACAATCCTTCCCCGCGAAGCGCATGGCAGTTCCGGGGTTTTGCCAGCTCGTCCGCTACTCCCACATCTCTCCCACATGGCATGGTATCGCTGTTGGCACAGTCCACTGACATGCGCCGTCCAGACATACCTTATCTCTGTCTTCTACGGAATTCGTGCCTTGACAGCAGGCGCTTACCTCGGGGTCGATGTCCTATCAGCCTTCTTGCCGTTCCTCCTCCTGCGGCGCTTGTCTGGTGCCCACGCAGCAGCCCCCGGCATCCCCAACCGTGACATCGTCGCCGACCGGGGCATCCAAGTCCTCACCTCGCTGCATGCCACCCTCGTATACAGCACTACGCTGTTCCTGGCAAGCCGGTACCTTTTGCCCAGCACCTTGGTGCTCCACTTTCAGGGCATCCCCACCATCCTGCCGGCGGCCGAAGCTCCATTCCTCGGCTTCGGCTGTCCGACCACGCAGCTTCTCAGCCTGTTGCTCGGCCTAGCGGCGCGGACCCTCATTTTCACGCCGCTTGTCGCCACACCCCGAACTTTGGAGGACCAGAAGATGAACGAGTTCGATCCCGTCCATGCCACCCTCCAGCAGACGGTAGCGTGGAATCTGTGGGGCTTCACCACCCGCACCAAGGTCTCGCTCACTCGGACCGCCGTGGCCATGTTTTTCACCGCGGTCGGTACCTACCTGGACACGACACTGGTGATCAGGGGGGTCGAGCCCTATGGCGTGGCCGTCTACGCCAGCGTCTGGGTCGTTGGCGCGCTCGTCACCGGACTGACGTTGCGATATGTCGGCAGCATTTGACGCGACTTGGGTGGGTTGCGCGTCGAGGGCGGCCGGCCGGAAGACGTCCCCTGCGTCCTTCTTTCTTGGGTACATGAAACCGAAAGGCAGCAGGGCCGATGATGTGTCCTGAGATGACGCGCGGGGGTGGTTAGGCTGCAGATTATGGTTCTTCATTGGGGTTGATCCGTTTGGCTAGGTGCCTCGCATTCGCTAGACTGTGGTTGGGGTAGCGTGCAGCGACGATGTCTTGACTTTTTGACAGTTTGAGCAAGGGTAACAGACGTCGTGGAACCTCCGGAGCTGGCTGTTTAGAGTTGTGCATGCGCTGCTACATCCTTGTCTCGCATCCCGTGCCTGGAAGTGGCAGAACTTGGCGCGCGTTTGCGGCAACGGTTGCAGTCAAGCACGTGAAGACAGGGGAAGATCTCCATGCCAAGACCCAGCTGAAGGCGAAATCGCCTTGTGGAGGGTAAGGTAAGGCTTTCTCGCCCTGCCAGGGGTCACGAAACGGCTTTCGGATGGAGCAACCGTCGCGAAATCGAGGGAAACAAACCTGGAAGAGCAGGCGGTATGACTGGACAGGTGGAAAAGTGCAAACAATACCGGACTGCCATGTGAGCCAGCGACTTCTCAGCCGCGCTGCGCCTTACCTGAACTTTTAGCGGCCGCGGCTGACGAATAACAGAGCGAGACAGACGAGACATGGCAACCTGACCTCATTTTCCGTTACCAGCCCTGGCAACGCACCCCATAGCCGCGCCCGTGACTGCCGCCGGAATCGGCTGGCGGCCTCACCACCTGGGATCTGAACGTTAACACTTCTCAATCCCGAATCGGAAAGGGCTGAAGGAGGAACCGTTCCGATGAGCGCTACCAGCGGCTGCGGCTGCGGCTACCGCGATCTCCGCTTTGTGCGTCGGCACTGATGAATGAAGCAGCTAACCCGATGGAGCTTTGCTTCGCTGCGCCTCCGACTGCTCGGCCCAGTTGTCCAATCATGTTTGGTCGCCCGACTCCAAGGGCTCGGAGCCGCGCTGGTCTCCAGAAATTCCTCCCCCGAACCCGCGTCTATACCGTCAAGCTGGCCATCGCAGAACCGGGATACACCCTTCTTTCTGCTTCCCGCTTTGGGACTGGCCTGAAGAGGAATGTTACATTTGCGTCTCAATTGACGGCTGATGAGAGAGCAATCTGATTCGCAATTGCGCCCATTACTCAACATGGTATTTTTCACCTTTCAACCTGGGCAGGGGTGGGGGGGAAGCACTTGGAGCCAAGGCCATGTGAAGCGGGAAACGACTCATACCCATCTCGGCCTGGACGCTCACTAGAGCGCCCCCGTCGCGGAAACCCCTCGACCCTTCGGTCAGTGCTCACAGGCAGAAGCTAGGACGGACCCGGCATGGGTGTGGTGGAAAGTGACTAGCGAGGTCCTTAGTTACCACCTTCAAACACTGGGAGAAAGCAGCACCCCGGAAAGAAAAAGATACGACTGACACCGTCACCATGGGCATACCGTGGTACACGCCCTCTCCCGAGCCAGGGCTGGGGCCGATACGGTACCGTTGCCGCTTTCTATATAGCTTCCCGAACATCGCCCTTCCGGGCCCGGCCCAATCCGGTCTTGCATATCCAATACTCCAACCTCTAAGCCCTGCTGCTGCCCATCGTCTGTTTCCTCAGCGTGTGTCTGGCTGGAACTTGCCCTCTACACCAGTGGTCAGTGATGCGTCGAGCATGACGGGCATGCCGCACGGGTGCCATCGCGAAGCCGGATCAAGACGTACCGACCGGCGGCCGCTATCACCACCACCGTGTCGAGGAACATGAAAAGGGGCACGCTCCCTCCTCCGGTCGAGAGGACGACGAGGACAGACTCGGACGTGGCGTCAACATCAACACCTACTCCTCCTGCCACTACTACTGCTGCTACTACTCCATCAGGAGCAACAACAACGACAACTCCTACTATCAGCACCCCAATCATCACCACCACAGCCGCCTCCTCCCCATCTACATCACCCTCCCCATCCTCATCAACATTCACAACAACAAGCGCAGCACCCTTCCCGGGCCCTTCCAGCGCCGCCAACACATCATCATCATCATCAACAGCAGCAGCAACAGCAGCAGGACAAGACCCAACCACGACACCAACCCCAACAACAACCCCAACAGCAACAACAATGTACGAATACGAACAAATAATGACCTTTGACCAGCCCATCATGATGGCAGGCTCCACCTCCACCTCCTCTTCGACCTCGACCGGTGGTGGCCCGGTCAAGAAGAAGAAGTCGGTCAAGTCGGACGGGGCGGTCGACCTGCGCGGGCCGGTGGAGGTGGACGGGTCGGTCAAGTCGATGGCGTCGGTGACGCTGACGGGTGACGTGTCGGTGCGCGAGCGCGTCGAGGCGTACGGGAACCTCGAGGTCAGCGGGAATCTTAGCTGTGGGGGCAAGGTCAAGAGTATGGGGAATGTCAAGGTTAATGGGGGGGTTGTTTGCATGTGAGTTGTCCTCTTACTTTTCCTTTGTTTTCGGGCTACTTAGGTTTTGTGTGTGAGTGGTTGCTGACATGGATATCGCTGCAGGGACAAGGTCAAGATCTTTGGGAAGCTCAAGATCAACGGGACGATGGAGGTGCATGGGGATTTGGAGGTCTGGGGGGATCTTAGGATCAATGGGTATCTGTGAGTTTTTTGCTCTCTCTGGAGAGAGAGTGAACGACGTGGCTGACTCGGAAGCAGAAAATGCAGGACGCTGACGGCCTATGCCTCGCTCACGACCGTCGGCGACCAGTCGTGGTATGAGGTCGAGGAGGGCGAAAAGGTCCACGGGGCCAAGCTGATCCAGCGAGATTACGTCGGCTGAGAAAGGAGTTCAAGGATTTTTTTCCCCCTTTTGTTGTTGTCTACTAGTATGGCGATATGGATCGGTTCGGAGTTGTAATGGGTTAAGATCTGGGTCTGGGATGGTCCTATGGGTCGGCCTCGTGTTTCTTCTCACTCCTTTCTTTCTCTTGCTTTCTTCCGTGGCCACTTGAGGCTTTTACCTCGGACCACTACAATGGCACGCTGCCTTGTATATTGGAGAACTATATTCGGCGTGGTTACCGTACCTGTACGATTCGCTGGGTCCTGCCTTTGCCTCACATCAAGGATTTTGGTTCAAAGACAGAAATTGGTTGTCAGTGCCTCAGGGCTTCCAAACCTTGGATGGGCAGCACCGCGGGATCGGTATTGAGATTCAAACGCAGCCTGGCCTCCCGCAGGCTTGGCTTGCTGCCTAAAGGTAGGCATCGATCGACTCCGTAAGTCCACTTACCTTTCGTGTGATCCACGCCAGTGAAGGTGACGTCGTCTATGTACAGGCCCTGGCCGGATGAAACGTTTCCACCAGATGCAGGTCCATGGCCGTCGAGGGGCCGAAGATCGGCGTTGCTTGTTCGAAAGAAGCACGACTGTGGTGTGTTCCCAACAGGGAAAGGCGAGGATCAAGTTGCAGCGAGGTTCTGGTCTCGAGGATTCGGCTGGCGAACAGGGATCTTTTAGCAAGCCGAATCCGGTTTAGCGAATGCACAGCAGCTCGAGCCGGGAAAACACGTGGGGTGACGCTCGTCCTGTCCCCACTTGCAGGCCGAGCAGGCCAATTCCCGTCCTCGCCTTATCCGACGCCTTGGCGCGACCTCCGAGCGCGTTCCACTTCACCCTCAACACCAGCAGTCCATCTCCGGAAGCCATCCTGCCATCGACGCCGAAACGAACATCCCAACCGAGTACCACTCATGGCAAGAACTCTACAGCCATCCACAGAACGGGGTTAATTAAGGGGAATAACAGCGACGCTTTCCCACGTCGCAAGGGGTTAGGTGGAAGCTTCGCAACAAACCGAAATGGCTGCAGAAGTCCTGCTCCGACCCGATATGGACGAAGCCATCTCGCCCCGGCAGCCGGCGCCGCCGTCACTCGAGCGGGGCATCCGGCCTGTGGGTCCCGTCAACAACCCGCTCAACGTTCTCGACCTCCGCGCCGACCCCGATGCACAGGCCACCGTTTCCGACTTCCTCGACTTCACCGAATACCTCCCGGCCGACATCGCACGCTCCCTGACCCTGGTTGGCGACCTCGACCACGCCTACGTGGATGAGTCCGCCAAACTTCACGACCTCACCGCTGCCTGGGGGACCCGGCAAGACTATAAGCGTGGCGCTGCCGAGCTGCGCGTCGAGCTCGCCGACGATGTTCTCCACTTGGTTAATCAGCGCGCATTCGCCTTGGCCGAGTCTCAGCGCATGATCGAGAACGTCAACCGTCACCATGTGCGTGCCAAGACCATCCGCGCGAAGCTGGAGACGATGCGCGAGAACTACCCCGCCCCCGAGGAGCAGAAGAGCCCCGTCACAGCCAAGTCCCCGCAGATGCTGCGGGCGGCAAAGGCAACTGTCCGCGGAGACGGTCAAAAGGTGCGCAGGCCGCGGGTGCCACGAATCACCGTTCCGGGAGAGGTGCTCGCCCCTTACGACCTGACCTACGACGCGTACACGACGGGGACGGATAGCAGCTCTGGGGAAGAACAGGCGGATGAGGAAGGGCTGGGGCGGTCGAACAGGCCCACCCCAGCTCCGCCTACCCGAATCAAGGTGGTGAAATCGAGAACTCCTAAGCCAGGCAGGCCGCCTCGGCCGAGATCTTCAGTGCCGCCGCCCGGCCTGTCGGAGACAGGACTGTCGACGAGCGCCGTCATGGCTCAGCTAGCCCCGCCTCCGGAGAACGCCGTCATCGGCGGCCCTGACGCGCCCTGGGGCCAACTCACAGCATACGAGCTCGCTCGGCTTAGGAAACGAATGAAGAAGAATGCTGCTTGGGCCCCAAGTGATACTATGGTTGCCAGAGAGCTGAACGCGCTGGGCAGAGGAATGGACGCCTTCAGAGCGGCGAAGAAGAAGGCCGAGGAAGAAGGACGGCCTTTCGAAGGCACCATGCCCACCCCCTCTGTCGATCCCGATACGGGCGAGCGACGGATGCCGCCTGGAGCTCTGACCTTGGAGACGTCGGACGAAAAGAATTTGAGTAACCGCGGAATGAAGCTGAATGAGGCTAAGAAGCTGAAGAGGGAGATGTTGGCCAAGATGGCTGCCGAAGAGGCCGAAGAGTCAGCTCGGAGGTTTGACGCCATTGCCAGGACACTCATGTCTGACGCGAATCAAGACAACGTCCAGGACCAATCCAAGGCGGCCGGCAAGGCGAAGGCTCAGAGGAAGCGCAAGAGAGATTCGGCCCCCGAGGCCGAGGCCGAGAAGCTGGAAACGGCCGAGGGCCAGGCGCAGCGGCCGCAGCTCAAGCGCACAAAGACGGAGACTCCGGTTCCTCCCCCGGTGCTCACGCCGGGCGGCTCACAAATGCCACTCGATAGTCCAGCACAGCCTCTCCCGCGTAACTCGGCAGCGGGCATGCTTCATTCTACGACGCCAATTCCGCTGCCTATGCATGGCCAAGAACAGTCCATCGCAGCAAAGTCAACAACGCCAGCAGCCTCGGCAGCCTCGGCAGCCTCTCCGGCGAGCAGCTACGCAGGCCCTACCGGTTGTACTAAACCGCCCGTCAAACTCCCAGCAACCGAGACGCCCATTCTTCCCCCAGTGATCTCACCCAAGAAATCTATCACACCGATCCTTCCACCTCCCAGAGAAACCCGCAAGACGCAAGCAGCTCGCCAGGAACAACAACAGCTGGAAGCCCGGGCCGCTCAAGCCTTCCCTACCCACTCTCGCTCCGCGAGCCCATCCACCGCCGCCAAACCCGACCCCGACGCCACCCCAACAACAGCAATAGTAACCCGCCGCCCCGCATCCCGCGGCAAGACTGTCAGCCAGGAACCGCAGGCCTCCCTAGCCGCAGACCGTCACCGGCGCGCCAGCACCGCCCGGAACACGCCCGCGCCGGAGCAGTTCGTCTCACACACCATCACCAGCAGCAGCAGCAGCAGCAACACACCCACCGCCGCAGCAGCCGCCGCCGCAGGGCGCAGCTCCGCAGGCAAGCGCGCGAAGCGGCCCGTCCCAGGCGTCGTCAGCCGGACCAACAGCGGCGGTAACAGCGCCGTAGGCAAACGCAAGGCGGCGCCGCGCAAGAAGACGAGCTCTGCCGCGGCGGCGGCGGCTGCGGCGAGGAGGAGTAAAGCTGCGACCGCTGCGGTGGCGGCGGATGCGGCCGAGATGGCGACGACGACGACGATGCAGGAGGTCGAGGTCGATGACGAGGGCAATGTCATTGACCCGCACGAGGCGAGGTATTGCCTGTGTAACCGGGTCAGTTTTGGGACTATGATTCAGTGTGATAACGTTGATGTGAGTTTTTCCTTTCTTTTATCCTCGTCCGGACTGTTCTTTTGGCAGGTCTGGTACTGGATTTGTTGCTGACAGTGAAACACAGAATTGCAAGCAGGAGTGGTTCCATCTCGAGTGTGTCGGGCTGTCGGACATACCGGCGCGCACGACAAAGTGGTACTGCCCGGACTGCAGGAAGTTGTTGAATATCGGCGAGAAGGGCGAGGTTAGTGCTAGGGGCATCAGGGCTTGATCGCGAGTGTTGTTCGCTTTTTCCCCATTTCCTTCCTGAAGGCGGTGTGTTTTTGCTCTTATTTATCTGGTTGTTTCAGTCTATATTTCTGCTTCAAGGAGTCTGCTGCTCCGATGGGTTTAGGCTTCGGCTGGAGTCTGGGATTTGGGGCATTCTTCGACGGGAGGGTATGGAGTACAGAGCGGCTGGTCAATTTTATGGTTGGTTCAAGACGGGTTTGGGGTGCTTCATCGTGCTTTCCAGTGAGGCATAGTTTGCATGGCATATTCGTCGGTGTTGGTTTGTCTAGGCTGATTGTAGAGTGTACAACACATCTAGGACATGTAAACCAGCCTGCTAGTCGTTGCTGGACGAGCCGGCGTTGAGTTGACATGGAGCTGGAATGGATGTTGCATCTGGGAGATCGACATCATCGTTGCGTATGATGGGGTGATACACAGCCTTCGCGCCAATAACATGGGAAGAACGACCGTTGATGGCAACACAACGAACAAGCTGGCCAACCACCCCCACCAATCGTCCCACCAGGTAGCCCGGACACTTCTAGAATCATATATGGCAAAAACCTCGAGCGTACCTTGGCTGTATCGTGGCATTTCAGCCTCTTGAGGCAAATTAAAGCTATGAACAACGACACCACCACCAGCATCGAGACTCAAAACCATCTCGACTCACTCACCATGGCGCGAGACATGAGTCTGAGTTCGAACTCTGGCCCACTGACGACGGCGGCGAGCAAGCCCGGCGGGGAATCGGGCTGTGAGCCGTTGTATCCAAACAACATACCCGTGGACTCGTCAGTCAAGCAGTTCATCACGCGCTTCTTCGAAGTCTCGGACGATCCGGGCCGCGACGGCGAGTGGGCCGACTTCTTCCGCGACGACGCGACGCTCTTCATGATGAAGGATGTTGCCAAGGGCAAAGAGGGTGAGTTTACTAGATTTTGGTTACAAGCTCAAGCAGTTCCAAATTATAAATGTCTAAAAAGGTACCTATCACAGAGATCATGAAATTACGACGCGGCATGTGGAAAGACGTCGAGGCGCGCAAGCACCGGCTGGCCAAGGTGTTCCCGGCCAGCTTCTCGCCCGACCAGAAGGCGGTGGTGGTGATGCACGAGAAAGAGTTCATGCTGTTTGGGGCCGCCGCGTACCGGATGAGGGACGGATCCGAGGCGGTGGCCGGGTTCGCGGCGCATGCGCAGTTGCGGAGGGAGAGCCTCAACGCGCCGTGGAAGTTTGTGTTTTATAGGGTTTATCTTCAGAAGTGAGGATGCTGAAGTTGGGGGTGGGCTTGGCTCCGTTTCGACCTGCCCGACCTTGTTGAGTGCCATTCCAGTTCGTGGTGAATGGCTCCCAGGAAAGCTGTTCGTCGGTCATTGTCATGTGGTTTGTTTCTTCCCCGCTCGTCATGCCAGCGCTGAGTGGTGGCAAGTCATTTAGTTGCTCTTCATGGTCTCGGCAGGGTGGGCGGTTGCTCGCGGGTAAATGAAGATACCTTAGCTCGGCTGATGTGGTAGAGAGAGCCTACGAGCAAGTCGAGTCATGGCCTCCATAGGTGATCTTCGAGAATCCGGCGAACAGACACGATCAGATGAAATGTAGACGTTCTAAACGCTTTCGGGCGTTCGTCAGTTGACGAAATGGGAGTGCTCTGGGCATCTGCCTAGAAGCCTGGCTTGGCTGGGGGTTCTGCGGAGTGACCCCGTTCCTTGAAACCGACTCATCCGGCGAGATCATGCATACCTGACTCTCCAAAACACCCGAATGGTTCCTAGTGCTTCTTCTACACGTGTAGATTCGTGCTTGACCGAGGTCATTGGCCAAGGTCAGCAGCAACATAGGAGGTGGTCAGGTTCCGCTCTGAGCCACGATACCCGGTGAATGACCTCGCTATGGGAATGACGTAAGGTTGGGGGAGGTGTGCTCTGCTCCTAAAACGGGCCACGCATTCGCAACACTTCCCAGTCTGCACACGTGTTGATTCCTTGTATAGACCTTAACTTCCCAGCTGGGAGCCGGCTGCCTCTGTCGCGGCAATTTCTGAGATTTCTCCCAGATACACGACGGCGCCAGTTGCAGTGCTCCTGAAGATCGTTGCAGATTCTCAAATTGATCTCATCAGTGGAACCGAAACAGCGACCATCATCATCGGGCAGCCCCGCCAAAGCTGATAGCCCGCGCTTACTGTGTATATGCTCGCGCCTTCCCGTTCACAGCTCCAGAACCCCAGCCACAAGTGGGGTGTCGCTGCAGACCCCACCAAGCCCCAAGACCCAGGCAGGAACGGGACCCCTCCCGCGCTTGCCATCTTCGGCCGACGTGCACCTGCAGCAAAGCCCCGCCTTTACGCGACTTACTGTGTTGGGGGGTGGTTGCCCTCGTCACATCCCCCCCAGCGGTCTTCTTGCTCCGAGTCACAGCAGCAGCTTCTCCAAGCTCTCAGCCTACACATCCCCGCCATCTCGGTGCCGCTCACCATCCCACCGCATCTTCGCAACCAAACGACTTGCCACTCCTTACTGTCCAGAACAATCACCCCAGACAGACGAACCTTCTTTTCTTTGCTCTTTCTGCATCCTCGGCGTTTTTTGTTTCGTTTCATCTTGGGGCTAGAAGAGCCACCACCCCCTTTCACGTCCGGCCAGCGCCTTCACAGCACATAGAATTGCCGCTCCTTTGTCCCAGCCGATAGCCGGCCGGCCGATCCTACACGCATATATTCCATCAACCCGACTCTCGATCTCTGTCTTGCATCCATCGTCAACGCCGTACAGCTATT
Organism: Parathielavia hyrcaniae; assembly: GCA_033575675.1. Taxonomy (NCBI): domain Eukaryota; kingdom Fungi; phylum Ascomycota; class Sordariomycetes; order Sordariales; family Chaetomiaceae; genus Parathielavia; species Parathielavia hyrcaniae. Next base: position 2,604,323 of record MU863624.1, read on the forward strand.
TCAGAAGCCGTCAGATACATCGAGCTTATCTCGGCATTGCTTCGTCAGCTGGCACCGACCTCGGCTTGACGCCCAGAGGTGCTCTACTATTGCCGCTCGAGCAGGCCACTGCTCCGCTGCCTCTATTAGTTGCCGTTCATGCCAGGTGCGTCACCTTCCATAGACCCTTTCCTTCTGTCTGGGCTTCTTGGATGCTTTGAAGCCAGCTTTGCTTGGCTTCACGACATCTCCGCCACCCAAACACGTCGTGCGGTGGAGCTTGAGGCTAACCTACCTTGCCCGCAACAGGCTCTAAGAAAGACCGGAAGAATGGTAAAGAAAGCGGCAGCGTGGCTGCAGCTGTGACGAAACATGGTGCCAAGTTTTCGTGGGTTCCCAGGTCCTGTCCTTTAACATGGCTCTCGCCGCGTTGGCCATTCCATCTCAGGGGCTCGATGCTGACCACGTCACAGCAACGGGACCATTCCCAAGGGTTCCTCGCCAAACCCCTCGCCCATTGTCTCCCCAGAGATGAACCCTTCCAGCTTGTCGTCAAACGACAACCCCGCTGCATCGCCTTTGCTGGACGCCGTCTCGTCTACATCCTACGCAACGAGCAATTCGCCGGGTACAAGGGATTGGGCAAGAGGGCTTGGTGCAGGCATGGCTGGGTCCCCCGGGAACCTCATCAGCCTGGTTGGCGAATCTCCGCCCACTGTTCCTTCCTCTTACGAAGACACGCGCGGGTTCCGATCTGGCTGGTCCTCGCCTAGACTTGCCGTAGGCTACCATCCGCCTTCGGCATCGCCCCCATCCGGAGGTCGCAGGCCACTGAGTTTCCACATGGACAACCAGTACTCCCCTCCGGACACCCATCTTCAGCTCACCGCGGCCGCAGCACGACGCAGCTCGATGCACTCGCATTACGCCCAGGCAAGGGCTGCTTCGAACCCGCCGCTTCCGCATCAGCCACAGCCACATTTCTACGGCGCACCAGCTCTGGACCTCGGCCTGCAGCAACAGGCCGGGATGAAGCCGGGAGATAGGGGCTACTATTTCGGCTTCGATACCCTTTCTCTCCAGGATGCCGATCGCACCCGTGCAAGGAACAATGTAGTTCTAGCCGGGTACGAGGGAGGCCTTGATCTGGGTACGACTGGAAAACGCGGCATCGAGAGTGTAGCCAGCCTGAAAGGGCTGCGCGGAGGGGTTTACCATGCCAAGGTTCTGCCCTGGACATCCGACAACTCGGATCTGTTTCCTCTTGTGGCGCTCGTTCTCCATGGCCCCAGCATTCCTCTGCCGGCGCCGGAGGCGAACGTCGAGACCGACTACGATGCCGTTTCTGCTGAGAGGTCTGATGCAATGAGCAACGCCAGCCCGGAACCCGCCGCTAGGAACATCGGGAACCGAACTGCCGCCGGATTTGTGGAATCCTATCAGACGACTGTTGAGGTTTTCTCGCTGAAGACGGGCCGCCAGGTGAGCGTACTTCTTGAGGCGCCTAAGATACCCCTCAAGTCACCCATCACGAGCCCGGCCTTCAAGGCCCCTCCCCCAACCGGCGCTTTCCACATCCATGCCGATGGCGGTAATCTCGTGGTGTCGTCGGGTATCACGGGGGAATGCTGGGTGTACCGGCAGACCCCAGCCTCAAACGATCATCCGCTTCACTTCCGTTGTTGCGGCAAGCTTTGGACTACTCTGCAGCAGCCGCCCAAAGGAGATGCAGCACAAGAGCCCGAGAAAGGCCGTATGCCCGTCCCGCAACGTCCTAGGCCCCAGGTTGCGATCCTCAGCGTCAGTGGCAGATGGATCGCGTACTGCCCAGCCGCGCCATCTTCTCAGATTGCCCTGCGCGCTATGGTCCCAGTGCCTGCGTTCGGCCGTACTCCGGGCCTGGCTTCCGTGACGCCCCCACAGCTGCCGCCTGTGAACTCGGACCTCGATCTTCCCGTATCCGAGAGCGTTATGAACAAGATCATGCGGGACGCCACTCAAGAGCTGATTCAAGGGGCGAAATGGGTCGGCAAGCAGGGTTGGCAGGCGTGGAACAGCTACTGGAACCCGCAGCAGAGCCAGCAGGCACGGCCACCGACCCTCGTGTCGCAGAGTTGGGGCGGAGCGGCTGGTGTACGCCCAGATGCTTCTCAGTTTCCCCCGACGCATGGCGCAGTCGCGCAGCCCTTGGTAAAAGAGCCGGGTGTGATTTCCATCTTGGATATCGAGAGCCTAGTATCCTCGACGATCCCGCATCCGATCACCAGCTTTGTTCTTCCTTACGGCTGCAGCTTTTTGTCACTCTCGCCGTCCGGTCTCTCCCTGTTCAGCGCAAGCAGCAAGGGCGATGTGCAGACGGTCTGGGACTTGATGCGCATTCAACACACCAAGGCCTCGCCACTCCAGGCTACCGGTCCATCAGCCGGTGGCCCTCGGGTGCGGCAAATCGCCCAATTCTCCCGGCTGACGGTAGCCCGCATCGTCGATGTCGCCTGGACACGTCCAAATGGCGAGCGTTTAGCTATGGTCACGGAGCGGGGCACTGTCCACTTGCTGGACTTGCCGCCAGCGGCCTTTGTATGGCCCCCGCCACGCCGTCGACGGGCTCAGGAGGAGAAGAATCCAGCAGCGGAAGGCCCGACTTCAGCCGTCTCTATCGCATCAAGTGCTCTGAGCTCCGTCCGCGATGTCGCGCGCCCTCTCATCAACCGCCCGCGCAGGAGCAACTCGAACGCTGCCCCGGTGGCGGCCGCTGGTATTGGAGACTATGCCGCTCATGGGGGGAAAGTGATTGCCGCCAGCATCAGTCATTCGCTAGGCAAGACTGGCAGTGCGATCAACCAGCTGCGGCACACTGGAGAGAACAGAGTGTCGCTCCCGAGCTCGACCACGCTCCCAGGCCCGTCATGCGCGACGTGGGTCTCTGGTAAAAGGGACCACTCTCTCTTCGTTCTCGGCGGCGGCCTCGTCCGCATGTTTCCGAGTAAGAGCCGGAAAGCGGTGGCTGGCGCCGACAAGCGTGCATCGCGATTTTCCCGGTACACAGACTATCAGGTCCCGTTGCTGCCGGACGACGCACTTGCCCCGCTAGTGCAGAATATCCTCGACCCAGACGAGTACCCGGACCTCGCCGAGAGGGACTTCGAAGCCGGCAACAACACCATGGTGCTTAACCACCCAAGGGTGCGGCCACGAACGTACGATCACAGCGCCGAATCCTCCATTCCCCAGGCAGAGATAGAGTCCAGCGCGCCATATCAGCCGTTCCACACGGATAAACGGGTGGCGCTCTTTGAGTTGGGCCCGTCCCAGCAGGAGGTAGATATCACCACTCTTATGGCTGCGGCCTCGCTCGAGGAGACGTCGCCAGAGCACATGTCGTCGCGACGGAAAAAGGCTGCCAAGCAGGCTCCAGCTCAGGGCTCGTCGGCCGCCAAGGCATCGGCCTCGTGGGCGTTTGGCCAGCCTATCCAGGCGACCAAGGTTGACACGGGCCTACCTCACTTGCTCGATGACGACTCGTTCAACCTCCCACTGGACGCGTCGCGGGCGCTTCCGGCATCGGCGATGGAAAGAATCCTTCAACGGACCGGAGACGACGATGCGCAGATTGTGGTCACCACGCGCCGGAGACGGGGCGCTGCGCCGGCCCAGGACGATGACGGGTTTTTTGAGGACGATTGTGAGGTGCTTGACTTTGCGGACCAGCGGGTGTGAGCGGCCATGGCAATAGATTAGGCGCTCTGAAGCGACGCCTGTTGTTCGCCTGGTTCGTCTTGTCTTCGCTTTGGGTCGCGTTGGAATCGCTTGCTTGTGTTGCGTCACACGCGAGACCGGCTTTGCTCCGTTTATGGTTTGACGGGGGCATGGCATGGTACTTTTCACGATAGACCGAAGCTGGGCATTTGGATCGTTTGAGCGCTGCGACTGCATTGGGCATTGGGAAGGCATTATTGGAGCAGTCAGTGCTTGGAGACAGTTGACCTTTTTGCATCTCCGCTACGCTTTTTGGGTCTGGGCGCTTGGCTTTTTACCTGGGTCGCGTTGGTATTGTCTGGGTTAACGTTATGGCTTGCTTGCCCTTGGTCGTTGGACGAGTTCGGCAGGCTGTAAGCGTGGTGCAAGCGCGGGGCGGAGGTGGCTTAACAGTCGAGTAGGGAGATAGGTCATCTATCAAGCAATTACCCTCACGGCTATACAGCGTTTGGGTCTGTTGAGCCAGCGAGGTGGTGTTGGTCGAGCAGAGGTAGTCCATGATGACTTGATATCTTCCCCTTACCAGGTACCTGAGCCTGCAATATTTGAGAGTGATGGATAACCCTGCAAGCCAATTGTTGGCTTCCCGTGCATTTCCATCCAACCTCGACGTTTCCATACCTGCAAGGCAACGCTTCCCATCTCCTCACAATCCAATGTACTTGGCTGTGAAAGGCCAAATTCGCGGTTTGTTGGGCAGTGTAGAGTTATCTGAGCAATCCTCCTCTCCTCACGAGAAGCACCGTCTTGGTCCATCCCTCACATAATAGTAGTATCTTACCACCTGCCATGACTCCGTACCGTAGCTAGCTGAGAAACCAAACTAAACAGCATCAAATACCGCCCTCCCCTTCCACTTGAGTTCTTCCATATTTCCCGTCCACCGCCGCTGTCCCGTGTGATTTGGATGTGTTGTATCTGTACCTATTCCATTTTCTTTTCTTTTCTGATCCCATCTCATCCAACAACAACAACAACAACAACAACAACAACAACAACGCCCCAAATGACCTTGGACCCCCGGACGGACGGACGGACCACCACATTGTTGTTTATTATTCATGCCTTCTTCTTCCCGGCGGCGGCGGCGGCGGCCTTGGCCGCCTTCTTGCGGTTGCTGCGGATCATGACCACGCTGAGGAAGGAGCCGACGACGGCGCAGCCGAGCAGGACCAGGATGACGGGGATGCGGATCGCCCAGACGCGGGGCGGAAAGAAGGCTTGGAGGGGGTGGTCTGAGTCGACGAAGGGCTGTGTGGGTTTTTGTTAGTACCTTATGGTTGGTGGGTGGGTGTGTATGGATGGATGGGTGTGTGGGTGGGTGAGGTTCGGGATGAGGTTTGTTGTGTGCTTGAGATGGGGTTGGGTTTTGGGAGGTGGATGTACCATCAACAGAGTCCAGATTGTGTAGTAGAGGAAGACGACCGACGCGGCCACGAGCATAGCGAGGCCGACGAGTTTGTCGAGCTGTTTTGGGGTCTGGTTAGCTTTTGGTTGGCCTTGACTCTTGACGGTGGAGATGACGGACCATTGTCAAGGGAATGGGTTTTGCAAATATTGAAAGGGTGTAAGTCTGCTGCTGGGCTATGACGACCTGGGCGGAGCTAGCGACGGTTGTCGAGGCGGATTGGTATCTTGCATGGCCTGGATGAAGTTCGGGGGTCCCACGATGGAGCTGGAGGAGGTCGTTGCGACACGGTGACCTCCCCAGAAATTGGTCGTCAGGGGTTCGCGTTAGCGCGTTTATCGGTGAATGCGCTCCGGCAGGCAACCCGACGGGCAGAGCAGCCTACCGTAAGTGGGGCTCAGTGACCGGGCAAGTCTTGGCTGCTCCAGCCTTGTCAAATAACAATTCCAGGCCGATCTCTGCTTTGCTTTACTCGATTGCGCACGCCATCAACCACCAGCCTTTGGCCCTTTTGATCAAACCGAGGCTGCCCATCTAGGGCTCCGACAACTCAACCGTCTCCTCCCCCGAAGACTGAGTTTGTCCCGTTGGTCAGGAAAGCGATTTTTGGTTGACGACATCGAGATGGCGTCGCTCGACGTAGAGGCGCCCTCGCGCCGCTCAGACGACCCACGACCATCTCCATCACCTGTCGACCGGGGCGCGTCCCCGAGCCCTCGCCGCGACCGGTCGTTTTCCCGAGACTCCCGCTACTCGGGAGATGTATCTCCGCCGCGCGGCCAGTTTCGCGATGACTCGCGCGATCGATCACCCACGAGGTCGCCAAGGTCTCCTCTCCCAAGAAGAGGTTCGCCGCCTCCTCGCGGACGCTCCCGTTCTCGCTCAGAGGGCCGGTCACCGGCAAGATCGCCCCCAAGACGCTCGCCGCCTCCCGCACGCCGCGATGCCGACAGGTACCGACCCGTCAGGAAGGAGCACACGCCACCTCCTGTCCCGCCGGCCAAAACAGAGGAGGAGAAGCTTGCCGAACAGAGGGCCGAGTATCAAAAACTCCTCAACCTTCGCAGCCAGGGTGTGTACCTGCCGCCCCAGAAGCTGCGCGCCCTCCAGGCGGCCATTACCGACAGGACCACCAAGGAGTACCAGCGCATGGCCTGGGACGCCCTCAAGAAGTCGATCAACGGTCTCGTCAATAAGGTCAACACGGCAAACATCAAGTTCGTCGTGCCTGAGCTGTTTGGCGAGAACCTCATCCGCGGCCGCGGTCTCTTCTGCCAGAGTCTGCTCAAGGCACAGCATGCCAGCTTGCCCTTCACCCCCATCTACGCCTGCCTGGCGGCCATCTGCAACACCAAGCTGCCCGAGGTGGGCGAGCTGCTGGTCAAGCGCCTGATTATGCGGTTCCGCAAGGCCTACAAACGCAATGACAAGGCCGTGTGCCTGTCGTCGACCATGTTCATCGCTCACCTGGTGAACAACCAAGTCGTCTCCGGGACGCTTGCCGTCCAGATCCTGTTCCTGCTGCTGAAGCGGCCGACCGACGATAGCGTTGAGATTGCCGTCGGGTTCATGCGGGAAGTCGGCCTGTTTTTGGACGAGATGATGCCCAGGGTCGCCAACGGCGTCTTTGATCAGTTCAGGAGCATCTTGCACGAAGCCGACATCGACCGCCGCACGCAGTACATGATTGAAGTCCTCTTCCAGGTGCGCAAGGACAAGTACAAGGACAATCCGGTGATCAAGGAGGAGCTCGACTTGGTCGAAGAGGAGGATCAGATCACCCACACAGTCACCCTGGACGAGGAGATCGAGACCCAGGACGGCCTGAACGTCTTCAAGTACGACCCGGACTGGCAGGCCAACGAGGAGAAGTACAAACAATTGAAGGCCGAGATCCTGGGCGAGGGCAGCGGTGATGAGGACGAAGAGGACGAGTCAGAGAGCGAGTCCGAGTCGGAGAACGAGGACCAGAAGGCGATCGAGATCAAAGATCAGAGCAATGCCGACCTCGTCAACCTCAGACGAACCATCTACCTCACCATCCAGTCGAGCGCAGACCCCGAGGAAGCTGCGCACAAACTGATGAAGCTGCGGCTTCCTGCGGGCCAGGAGCCTGAGCTGGTGTCCATGATCATTGAGTCGTGCGCCCAGGAGAAGGTGTACCTCAAGTTCATGGGCCTGCTCGGAGAGCGGTTTGCGCGCCTGAACCGCATGTGGATGGACCTATTCGAAGAGGCATTCATGAAGTACTACTCGACCATCCACCGCTACGAGACCAACAAGCTGCGCAACATTGCCAGATTTTTCGGCCACCTGCTGGCGTCCGACGCCATAGGCTGGCACGTCTTCTCCGCCATCCACCTGAACGAGGAAGAGACCACATCGGCAAGCCGCATCTTCATAAAGATCCTCTTTGAAGACCTGCAGGAGAACATGGGCACGGCGAAGCTCAAGACGCGCATGGCCGACGAGACGCTGCAGCCCAGCTTCCAGGGCATCTTCCCGCACGACGAGCCACGCAACATCCGCTTTGCCATCAACTACCTCACCGCCATCAAGATGGGCTTCCTCACCGACGAGATGCGCGCCTTCCTCGCCAACATACCCAAGCCCGCTCTCCCGACCGCCCCGGCCGCCGCCGCCGCCGACGAGTCCGACTCGGAGTCGGCATCCGGCTACTCGTCCTACTCGTCCTACTCTTCCCGCTCCCCCTCCCGCACACCGCCCCCTCGCCGAGCCATCAACCGCGGCCGTTCCGTCTCGCGCACCCCGCCGCCCCGCCGCGGCAGGCCTGCAAGAGACGACAGGTCCTACTCGCGCAGCCTGAGCCGCAGCCGGAGTTACACGCGCTCTATCTCGCGCACTCCGCCTCCCCGGCGAGGGCGCAGCCCCAGCAGGAGCCGAAGCCTCAGCCGCAGCCGCGCTGCCCGGGGTCGCGGAAGAGAGAGGAGCTATACCCGCTCGCTGACGCGGTCTCTGTCGCCGTCCCGGTCGCCGTCCCGATCGCCGTTGCCGCCTCCTCGTCGTGGTGGTGCTGGTGCCAGTGCTGGTTGTGGAATTGGTGCTCGGCGGAGGTCATACTCGCGCTCCGTGTCGGTTTCGTCGCGGTCGCGGTCGCCGTCTAGGTCTCGCTCCTCTGCTTTCCCTACTACTGGTGGTGGTACGGTGGGTGTTGGTGGAAAGCGGAGGAGGGAGGGGTCATACTCGCCGAGTAGGTCGCCTGCCCCGCCTCCTACGAGAAGGGTTAGGAGGTTTAGTCGGTCTGGGTCTAGGGGTGGGTCGAGGTCTGTGTCGAGGTCGCCGGTGAGGATGGCGAGGGGGTATTCTAGGAGTAGGTCGCCTGGGCGAGGGCTGCGGGATGCGGGGGCTGGTGGGGGTGGAGTTGGCCGTGGTGGTCGTGGTGGTCGTGCCGGGGTAATGGGTAGAGGAAGTAGGGCTGGTGGTGAGAATGGTTGGGCGAAGGGGAGGGCATATGAGGATTCGCGCTCCATGTCCCGGTCCCTTTCCCGGTCGCCGTCGAGGTCGAGGAGTCCGCCTCCGAAGAGAAGAGATGGTGCCGGGGGCGGGAGGAATGGTAATAGAGACCGGGAGGGCGACAGGGCTGGTAGTTATAGGGGTGATAGGGGTAGGGGTGGTAGTTATCGAGAAGGGAGGGATAGTCGCAGTCGGTCGCGGTCGCCTGCCCGGAGCTCGGCTGGGGCTCCGGGGAAGCGGAGGCGGTACTATTCTAGCTCGCGGTCGAGGTCGCCTCCTGTGGTGGCGAAGCGGGGGAGGGCTTGATGGGTCAGTGACAGCGAGGGCTCTGGATGATGGGAGACTGTATTATTTGTGATACCAGGCAGTTGCTTGTTGATTTCATCAAAACGCAGTGGCCGGTGGTTTTATTCAGAGTGTCATTGCGCCGGATGATATGGCCTTTTCAATGTGGCAAGATTGTAGCATATCTTTACTTGGACAGCCCTGCTAGATTATGTCTCTCCTGGTCTGGTTAATAAACTACATCTCGTTTTTTACCTTGGCGAGTGTCTAGATGTGCTGCAGTGACTCCCGCAATGCTTTGGCCTGTATCGTAGTATATTGTAGCACTTGTACAACACTCATCGTGGCCATTGCTGCATCAAAAGACATTAGCTAGAGGACGAGACAATCCAGAGAAGGTTTCCACTTCGATCTCGCCATTCTCCGAATATCTGCGCGCTGCCGAAAGACCAGCCCTTTATCATTGGGGGCTGCTTTCTCAGCCAGCCTTCAATCCGCGTCTTGGCGCCACTTCCAACAGCATTGGATTCGAGGCTGATGAAGGAAGGGAGCTGAGCGACAGGGCTAGGGGTTCATCAGACTCAAACCAAGTGCAAACCTTGGCCATTCGGGCATCTCGCGAGTATCATCAACAGTTTTGATTTGTGCGTTCGGGGGCATAGGTACATATAAAAAGTGTCTGACATGATTTGATAATCTTGCGTAGTTATCGATACGAATAGACTGGGCGATGTCGCTCTTATGAATGTTTAACAACCTCAACTGAAGAACTTGAAGCCAATTTCACTTCTTCAGCCCCGTCCCGGGCTTAGCTTAGCGTCTATTCGTAGTGGGGCTACCACAATCCTGAAACACCAGGATAAGGGGGCCCAACCAAACTGTACTGTGTACAGATACGATACTCCCTACCATCCGTATAGTATAACGGTATTACGGCAATGTACCGTACCCACCAATCCACGATGTCGGGAACTTAAGTTCCCGGCGGGAACAACCCAAAGCCAGACATTTCCATCAAAAAGCAGGCAATGCCTCCCGCCCAGGTGAGTCGGTGCCATCCTCCACAACCTGAACCTAGAAACACACTCGTATTCTCCGACAGCGGGCCATGCTGACGACGACGGGCCCGGGACCCAGCGAGCCAACCTATCAATCCGCTCCAGCTGCTTACACGACACGAAAGGACCATATCCATGCACCCTCACCGGGCAGTCACGCTCTGCGAACGGAGTCTCGGCAATAATGGCTGAGCCCTCGGTGTGGTTTGAGCCGTGCGGTATCCACACCCCGCCGTCCTGGTGAGAGAAGGGCCGCTCCAGGATGGAATGCGCCTGGGATACCAGCCCGTTCCTCGACTGCATGCCGACGGAAACGGGAAGCCGGGCGGCGCGCCGTATGGAAGGCAACAGAAGAGGAGCAGCAGAGGAGCAGAAAAGCAAAGCAAAGCAGAGCAAAACAAAACAAGCATTGCTGGCCGCCGTGACACATTCTTCTCTTTTTGCTCCTGTTAACGTTACACGCCCCGATAAAATACACAGGCGAACGGCCTGACCTATCCGTACCTACTTTAACCTCACCTCACCTACCAGAACATTATCCCGAACCATCCCTGACCGACACCCGAACTTAGTGCATATCAAACTACCTGACCGTTGTACGGGCACTCTCTTGTGTATGCACCATTCTTCATCTGCTTGCGTGCGGCATACAGCAGCAGAGCTGGCCTATGTACTGGCTCGATGAATGGCTGGCTGGGGCGATCGGGAACTGTCCGCACCCGGGCGACGAATCGGCATATTTTTCCACGCTGCACGCTTCCACTGTCGTACGACGATGAGACCCGGGCAATCGGGCATGTGCTGTTTACTTTATATTCCCACACTTCTCGCGCCAGAGGGCCGCGGTTTTACATGCAAGAATATTGATACACTGTAGTTCTCGGCAATCTGTATAACCGCGGGTCTCCTGCACGACGGCATCGATGGGCATATATGCCGTTGCGATTCGAGCCGTTCAGCTGCAAGTCTCGTGCTCTCTCTCATTCGTGATGGTCTGCGTGTTATATGCTAGCTCGTTCGATAGAAAAGGATGTCGAGGAGAAAAAAGTCTCCGGATGCGACAAACTCATGCTCGCGTGCCCTGACGCTGGAAACGTTCAGTCCGATCCAGCAGTACCGGTACATCAAGCGAGGCGCCAGGTCCAGACCGAGGCATCAGCAGCTCGGTAGTAATTCGTTATCTGTTGTCATCTGAGTTGGACTGAAACCTGGTGAGAACCGCCCTGGATCGTGGATAAGAGACATTGCAGTTTAGTGTGCCAGTGTGGTGAAAGGAGGGTTACACGTCCATTTTGAAGCAAGATCTCTTTTCGCCGTTTACCCCTCAGGGGCCGTCCATCACGACAGCCTCCGCTTCACACACACGATGCTGACGTACCTCGGTGGACCAAGCGGATGTAGCTCCTTTGTACCGGGTCCGATCTCGATCAAGCTCAGCCCATCGCCCGCTGTCGAGAGTTTCCTTTCCAGTCCAGAAGCAGGATGTGGGTGACACAGGTTGTGTATCTAACGGAATATACGTAACTGTGGGGTAAGCGCTTCTTGAAGTTGGGAGCTGTGCAGAGAGCACCCTTCCACCCGGCGTCGATCTCACCTTGGGCATCTGATAAAAGGCTTTTCTGATGGATACAAGTCGGTCCGCCGGTGAGCACCAATCCATTGGCGTGGCACCACCCCACCTCACGGCGACGTAAGTTCCTCGGGCTGCAGTGCTGTGGTGTGCATCAACAAGCAGCCAAGGCATGACTTGATATATGACCTTCCCACTACCGCGTAACAGCGTTCCCCGCGCCGGGTTGCCTGGTTTGAAGTGATGCGTGAAAACCCGGATCCGTCCGTGTCTGGCGGGGGCGACCTGGTAGTTGCTTGGTTGCTTGAGCTGCTGTGCGACGATTTTCGACAACGGAAAAGAAGAAGAATTGTTGCGTTCGAAGCTGCGCGCCCAGTCAATGTCCAGACCAGTCAGGCTTCAAGATCAAGGCTCAGGACGGCCCGGGCAGTGGGCCACTGCTGGACTGCTGCAGCACGCGTCGGAACATAACAAGCCGGTAGAATTGGGTACTGCGGCAGAGGAGCTGCAGCCGTGCTTCGCTTGGCGGGGATATCAGTTGCATCTCCTTTTCCGTGCATTGATTTAACTTCAATGACTTGTGGCGGGTCCGCGAGGCAAGAAGTGGATGGTGAGATGGTTAGCAGGGGATGTGTGAGGACTTCGACGTACCAAGTAACTACCGCCGCTGCGCTCTCGACATCAAGAGGGTACAACCCGGAGTTAATTATGTAGTAGCGCGAATACGAACAGAAACTCGAAGGGTTTGCTCCCATCCACAGGAAGATATTCGTACTGTAGAGAAACCCGAGGAGCAGGGATGTCTTTCGGGCTCAGCCAGGAACTCCCATTCGTCAGAGTTTCGCGTTCGGTATCGTACATGTATTTCCATACCATACACAGAAACATGGAATGGAACGCCGGGGGATCGTTCTATACCAGGCAGCTAGAAGTCGGCCGAGAAGGCAAGCATCGTGATGCAAACGGTCACTGATAACCTCAGATTCGATACTGCGATGGGAAACTTCGTTCTGGTTCGCGGGGATGATTCAAAATTAAAATCATTTGCTGCCGCGCTGCGGTTGTTTGGCATGGATCGGAGACGCATGCAAGAAGCCAGGGTCGGCAAGCCGCAAACATTGATGAGTGGTCCTCGCATCCACTGGCGGAGAGTACCTCGGGTTCGACCGAACTGCATGAATGAAGCCCTTGCGCGTTTCGACGCGCTGGCCAATTACCTTAGGTTGCCGAGACCCGCTGTTTTGGCCCCCGTCCACAAAGTTATCCGGACGTTCTTCCCTTGCACGAATCGCAGGACAGGGGATGACCTGTTCGGATGGAAAGACGGACTGAAACATTCACGTTAAACTTGATTGAATCGAGATGCAAATGGTTCACTGGCAGCCAGCAATGGACGTGGATCATCTTGAGCAGGAGATGAGATCCAGTCGGGAATGCAACGAGTCCCGTCAGCTGCTACCGTACACAGTATTGTACAATACCCCGTGCCTCGTATGGGGAAAGGAATTGACGGCACAGTACAGAGTACGGTAACAGCCCACTTAACGCAGCGGACTGTATTTACCACTTAGCCAGATCAAGCCTAGCATCATCCCCAGGCGGAGCTGCGAGGAAGTCTTGGAATTTGGCCCCACCGGCCGATGCCCGGCAAAAGGTACCGATTCGTTGATTTCGTTCCCAGGGGCTGCTCTGGCGTGGTGTGCGCCGCCGTTGCCCCGTCTCTTCGATGGCCTGGCTGCTCTGTGTGATTCCGAACTTCTCACGATCCATCTTGCCCTCTCCTCGACCTCCTGCGAAGCAGGCCCAATCCCCCTCCATCGCTCAGTCTTTCTTTTCATCCCGCCCCTTCACCACCCGTGTCCCGGCCTCCCAACCCACATACCCTTCCTTTCCTGCGGGCTTTCCTCGCCAGGTGTTGCCGAGCCCCTGAACGCCTCGTACCTCTGGGACAGTGTCGCGGTGCCTCGTCCTTTGCCTCATCTCTGTTAAATCATTCGAAACGCCAGGAACGCCGCTTTCTTTCGATTTTCTACCGGCCACTCCCAGCAGATCTGGATTTTCCTTGGTCCCGCGCCCTCCACTCAACTCGACTTCCTTTACCGTGACCTCCCTATTGTCCACCAAAGGCCATTCCCGCTCCTGCCTCCTGCATGAGTTTGGGAGCTCGACGCGAATTGCGAATCGGCCAGCCTTGGGCGTTCCCCATCCGAAAAAAGAAATTAGTTTCACTCGCTCTGCCCTGAGTTCACCTCATCGTCCGCCCAATGTCCCGGCTCCAATAGCGACCGAATCTGCAGGTGTCAGGAAAAGACACCGCGCATATCCTGCCTCCCTCAGCTTCCGACATTCGCCAGAGTCTCAACCCGACGGGCCGCCCACGGTAACAGTGGACAGCTCTCCGAGACGACACCGAGCCACCTATCTTCCCTCCTGGCCGCAGGCGTCCTTCTATTCTACCATCCGACCCATCGTGGGAGGCCTTTCCCTATTTTCTGCATCCCTCTCGACTATCGGCAGGTATGTGGTCTGTTTGAACGTGCCTCAATCATCCACATGATCAAGCTGCCGGGCTCAATGCTTCAAACGGCTCTCCAGTACCATTCCTTGACCCATCTTGACTTGATCCGGGGTGTCTTTCTGCTGTTGACCGCAACCGCTAATCCTGTGCCAAAGCAGTCATCCTCCCGACTCCGATCTACCTAATTCCTGCTCATCCTCGCCTTGAGCATTGGCCCGCAGAGATCAAACCTCGAATTCCGGGTTGCGTTTGTGACGCGGTTGAACTGCGCTAGTATCCATCATGGCTGCCCTTGTGCAAGGTTACCCCCATTCGGGCACAGTCACGGCACTCCAGACGCGGCCATCGTCGGCCTCGGGAATGTTGCAGTCGGTCCCTGTCCAGTCGACAACACAATTCATACATGGAAGCTCGCACAGCAACGGCATCCACGGCCTGCCCACTACGGCCACAGCGCCTGTCGTGTATCGCGGCGGCTCCGGTCACGTTCAACAACAATATACTTTCAAAAACATGCCTAGTTTGAATCAGACAGCGCAATGGCAGCAATATCGGACTCAGCGAACATCGTCTTCACCCGCAGTTCCCACCATGCAGAGCGTCGACTACCTGCACCCCGCCGTGCCTCATTCCCGGTACTCTGCCAGTATGTCTATGACCAACTTGCCGAGCACCGAAAATATGGGCCTGCACCTGGTCGTTGGTACCCGCGATGATTCTTCACTGCCGGTGCCCGGCACCAAGAAGCCCGCAATGTCGCTCCGCCATCCGCAGCCGGACAGTGGGACGTCCTCGCAGCCGTCGCTCGCGCCGTCCGCACCAATCCGCCCCGCCCCTGAGAGGTACCGGCGCTCGGCGCTGCGTACCGATTCGACGGGGGTCTCGGGTTCGTCAACAACAAGCCCCCATCTGAGGCCTTCGCATTCTGCAATGCTGGACAGGCCAAAGAGTTCTATCGGGCCGTCGCCTGGTTTGGCCGTTGATGACATGAGATTTGCTCAGGCGCAAGAGTCAGTTAAACGGGTTCGCAGGCGGAGTATGCCTGCGTTGGATTCTCCCGATTTCCCCATCCATTTGACCCCGCACGACCTCAAACAACCGGGGGAAGCGAGTCGCCCCAGGAGCGCGGATAAGGATGGCAAGGCTATCAAGACTGAAAACCACACAATCCCCGACAAAAGCAGCAAAGATGAGCAGGCTGACAGCGGCCGAAGCGCTGGGGCAAATGTGCGCCCCTCCTCTGTAAGTCCCCGCAGTCTGAGCACTTCTCATCAATGCCCGCACCCGCACACAGACGGCATTGTCCAATCATTTGTCAACCCGGTCTCTCCCACCGTACCTGGTCCACGAGCTGACATTCTTTTTCTTTTTGACGATGCAGTCCGGCAACCGCAGCGGCAGCCCGTCTAATCCCGCCATCAACCACGCCATGCCTCCCTCTCGTGAGGAAGTAGCTGCTGTCCGAGAATTAACCCACAGCGTCAATGTCCCGCCACGCAGCTCATCGAGCGATGGTTCGAACGCCAAACAAGCTCCAAGCCCGTCGCCGCGCGCGACGCCGGTGGCCATGGAATCAGATGGAGGGAACGGTCAACCCACGGATGCCGCCCATTCGGCGGCCCAGGAAGCGGTGCCTTCGCCTCGCTTCGAGAGCCCCGCTGTCCGTCGGCTGACGGAGCTTAACGAGCGGCGAGGCAAGCCCAAGAGTAAGACATCGCGGCTTCGGCGTGCATTTTCGTTTGGTAGCGCTGCCGAGTTTAGGAAGGCTGCGCATGGCAGCGACACCCCGGACAGTGGCACCGGCAAGCTTCATAAGGACCGGAAGCCAGACGAAGCCTACGACGACGAGCAGGAACGGATCGCTAAGCAACAAGAGGCCGCTGGAATCGGTAACAACATTTACTCGGGCGGACGCTTCTTTCACGGGTCGACAGACAATCTCTCCATCTCGTCCACGGCATCCTCTGCCTCGATTATGATTCGGAAGATGGGCCGTGGCATGAAGAAGGGAACAAGATCGCTCGTTGGTCTGTTCCGGCCAAAGTCGATTGTTGGGTCACCAGTGGCAGAGGCGACTCCCGCCGAGACCAGCCAGGCTGCCGTTACGATGATCACTGTGGAGGCTGAGCGGGAACTGGTCAACGTGAACCCCGATCCTAAGGCGCAAGGGGGTGGTACCGGCTTTCCTCGCCTAGAGCGTAACTCGATCGATGCAGCCAAGGTGCCAGCTCTTGAGCCCGAGCGCCTGGGGAGCTCCGGAACCGACAGCACCGCGGCGCGGAAGAGCATTGTCGGGGGTGAGAAGGAGCGGGCTGAGGTGTTGGCTGCTGTTCGGAAGGGGATTCTGAAGAGTGAGTATCCCCGTCAAGTTTGTGCCGCTGAACCCTACTAAATCATTCGTCTGTTGTAGATCGCACTGGCTCTTCCAGCCCATCACCCAAACCCTCGGAGACCAAGGGCTCCGCTTTTGACCCCCCTGCCGTTCCCTCCTACACGGATTCTCCCAATTCCAGCGCGCCCAGCACCCCTAACGAGGAGTCGCAGGGACACAAACGCGCCGGGACGGTTGCGATTGGCAGCGAAGACTACTTTGTCTCGGCTCTGCGGCTCCGCCAGGATTCCAACAAGAGCTCGCCTGGAACTCCACATGGGACGAAGCGCAACGCGACGTTCAGCCCCCGCATTGTCTTCTTCGAGACATGGCCGAGCCAGGAGTACGACCGTCGTGGCGAGATTGCTACTTGCAATCGCCTGACTCCGATGCTGGCTCAGCAGATCAAGGAGGAGCTGAACACATTCAAGATGGTAAGTGTCTTTTCGGGGATGCAGGAGATGCTCGTGGGTTCAGGCTGCTGACTGTATTGTAGGAGATGGAGGTCCACGAGAACTCGAAGATCTATA
The DNA here is from genome assembly GCA_033575675.1 of Parathielavia hyrcaniae. Classification (NCBI taxonomy): domain Eukaryota; kingdom Fungi; phylum Ascomycota; class Sordariomycetes; order Sordariales; family Chaetomiaceae; genus Parathielavia; species Parathielavia hyrcaniae. The sequence goes on from MU863624.1 coordinate 2,621,272, forward strand.
CGCACTTCTTCTGAATGATGCAGGCAAGATCCGGCTTCGACGCCCACCTCTCGGCTTGTCTCTTTCCTTTTGCGTCCTCCGGTACAGACGCGGCGGCAGCGGCGGCGGCAGCGGCATCGCGTCGTGTGTATTTGACCAGGATCTTACATTTTCTGCTGGCGTTTCAGGATCAGCATTGCACGGTGTCGCGGCGTTTTTTTTCTCGCATTCCATCACGACCCCGCTCTTTGCGGCTAGACTATTGCACAACGCAGCACAGCGGAACTTTAATTACACGGCACCCGGTTGTGTTTCGCCTCGGTCTGCTTGGAAGCTGACTGATGACTTTATTTGGTCGACCCGCTAGGTGGCGTCTCCCGGGGAAGATGGTCATGGAGGAAGGAAAGGGTGCGGACTTTGTGGGGGGGGGGGGTCTTGGGGCCTCGAGGAGCCATGGGGAAATGGGCACGGAGCAACGAGCAGTGGATGACGACTGCGCAGGAAGCCTGACGCCCCGTCCTCTGACGTGCGTGGCAGCCACGGTTGGGGATATCCGTGTGTCAGAGAGATGGGGCGGGGACGACACCAAGAGACGAACAAGGCGACAGCACCGCGGAGACAACAACGGCTTCTAACGTGTTCGTTACACGCAGCAACAACAACAACAACAACATTGTTCTGGTTCTATTTTCCTTCCTCGGGCTCGCTCTCTCAATGTTGTTTCAGCGACGAAAAACGTTTTGGTCTTTGTTGGCAGAAGGGGGTCCTTGGCTCATTTATCCATTCATCTGGGAGATTTAATTTATCATGACTCTCTCTTGTTCCCCCCGCTCACTCTCCCGTCAGTTTTTGTTTCATTTCCGCATCTCTCGCTTTTGGTTTGTGTGTCGGGGCTGTCGCATCAATCCCTTTGCGCCGCTGCCAATTGTCGTCGTCTTGTTGTTCCTTGTCTCTTTGTGTTACTCTGCTGCCACCTACCGCTGCTGCTGCCTTGTTCCGTGTTCAAAATCCCGATTAGTATCTAGCCACATAGCACAGCGCATTTATGGGAGTGTAATTTGAACATGTGATGGTGTAGGAAGCTGCTGACTGTGTTTGGGGTGGCGTTTGAGTGAGGAGATGTGACTGAGGTGATTGCTGAAAAATGGCTGGTATCGTACAATACAATACATATATGAAAATACCAAACATAGTTAAGGTACTTATTTGCCGATGGCAGAACGGCGGAGTGCTGTAATTTACCAGGGCTAGGTATCCTCCGGTCATTGCAGTCTGTTGTTCCTGGCTTTGATCCACCATTGTCCACGGCGGTCGTTTCTTCTCTTCCATTCTTCCTCGGCTGCCAAGTCCGTCTGATGAGTCCGTTGGATAGGACAGATGAGCATGCCATATGACGTGCATTAGGGGCATTCCATCTGTTTCGGCACCGACGTAGTTAGTTTGTTGCTGTGTCTTGGTTCTTGTGAAGTTGCTGTCCTCGTGACACATGAAAGATTTTGTTTCGACAGACTTCGTGTTGCTTCTTTTGGTGTTGACTGCCTTGGCCCTGCACCACCGCTTCCAAGAAAAATGCAGGGAAGCATTGTCATGGAGGTGTTGGTGGGAGGTAGGTGGGAGTCTCGCGATAATCTTCATGTTGGTGCCATTGCATTTTTGGATACGAGGTTTAGCGTTGTTGGCGGATCTCGTTGGTATGGTACCTATCCAGATGGGGTTGTGTGGTTTTCGGTTTTGTTCCAAAAATACCGTACGAAAGAGTTGGTGCACCGTACCAATACAGACAAAACTATACTGGAAGGGGCAAGCGGGGGATTTGCATTGTCCGTCGTTACAGCTCGGTATGATCCAATCAGAGCCAAGGAGAGTTCGAAAAGTTCAGCCTTGCAGAGAAGGCGCCGGGGTTTTCTGAAACTTTTCTCTTGGCCTTTCTCGTCAGCCTAGTCGCATATATCGGTCCCTCATAACCTCGACCTCTACTTGGGTCACTTTGTGGAAAAGCCACGTACGCCTGATACGATATACACTGGCGCACGGCTTGACATTGGGGTTCCGCGCGTCGGTAGCGTCGTCGCGGTTGATCGGGCCTCGGCTATCGCTGTGCAGCATGGCCTCAGATGCGCCGGCGGCGGCGGCGGCCAGGCCGAAGCTCCATGGGCGGGCGTTCTATGAGAGCATCGGCTCGCCAAAGTACATCATTGCGCCCATGGTGGACCAGTCGGAATTTGTGAGTCTACCAGGCCGGTCTTGCATCTGGAATCGAGACTAACCACTGCTGCTGCCAGGCCTGGCGCATGCTCTCGCGATCCTTCCTCCCGGACTCCCAAAAGTCAAAGGTGCTCGCCTACTCGCCCATGTTCCACGCGCGACTCTTCGGCGAAGAACAGAAATACCGCGACCGGCACTTCCAGCCGACGAAGCCCGGTTCTGACGCCCTGTTCCTCGACGGCAACCCCGCCATCGACCGCCCACTCTTCGTGCAGTTTTGCGCCAACGACCCGCAGGCGCTGCTGGCCGCCGCGAAACTAGCTGCGCCCTACTGCGACGCCGTCGATCTCAACCTGGGCTGCCCGCAGGGCATCGCCAAGAAGGGCCATTACGGCTCCTTTTTGCAGGAGGACCAGGAGCTGATACACCGCTTGATCAAAACCCTGCACGAAAACCTCGACATTCCCGTCACGGCCAAGATCCGCATCCTCGACACAGAAGAGGCCACTCTCAAATACGCACAGAACGTACTCAGCGCGGGGGCGAGCATCCTCACGGTACACGGCCGGCAGCGCGAGCAAAAGGGCCACCTGACGGGGCTCGCCGACTGGCAGATGATCCGCTACCTGCGCGACAACCTCCCGCCAGAAACGGTCCTCTTCGCCAACGGCAACATCCTCCGGCACGAAGACGTTGATGAGTGCCTCGCGGCGACGGGCGCCGACGGCGTTATGAGCGCCGAAGGCAACCTCAGCAACCCGGCCATCTTCGCCGCGCCGCCACCGCCAGACCAGGAGCCGCCGCGCGGGTACTGGCGCGGCAGGGACGGCCGGGGCGGGTGGCGCGTCGACGAGGTCCTGCGCCGCTACCTCGACATCATGCACCAGTACGTGCTGGGCGTGTCGCCGCCGCCGCCGAGGCGCCCGCTGTTCGTGCCGGGCGACGACGACGCGGCCTGGCTGCTGGCGGAGCCGGCTGTGCTGCTGCCGGGCCGCCAGGAGGGGGAGGGTGGTGTGGCGGCGGGACCGAAGAAAAAGCGCCGCAGCGACGTCGCCAAGGAGAACCCGGCGCTCATGGCGGCCAACTTCATCGGCATGCAGCCGCACCTGTTCCACCTGCTGCGGCACTTTGTGTCGCGCCACCACGACGTGCGCGGCGCCCTCGCCAGGGCGCGGCTCGGCGATATCGAAACGTACGAGGCTATCTGCCGCATGGTGGAGAGGAAGGTGGCCGAGGGCCTGCTCGAGTACGAGCGGACGGGCGGCAAGAGCGTCGAGGCGGATGTTCCCCGTGCTCTTTCTGCTGAAGAGCCCCCGGAGGATGACCCGGAGAGCTCGGCCCGGGCGGTGCGCGAGTGCTGGCGGCCATGGTGGGTCGTCCAGCCCATCATCCGGCCGCTGCCCAAGGAGGCCATGGCCAAGGGCGCGGTGCAGATGAGCAAGAAGGAGAAAAAGAGGATGGCGGCGGAGATGGAGGGGAAGGAGGAGGCTGCGGCCAAGAAGAGTAAGGATGGGACTGCGAGAGATACGCCGGCTGTCGCGGCGGAGACTGCGGCGGCGACAGAGTCCCTCGAGAAGACGACAAGTTACCCGTCGAGTGCACTGGTCAGTGGGTGAGTGTTTCAGGGGTCAGGGACAAGTCAAAATTAGGGGGTTCATGAACCTGCTGCTTGGACGGTTGTCCACAGAGTGCGTTGCCCTGACCAAGGCCGCGCAGCAGCCGGGCTCAGAGTGGACGCAGTGGGCCTGGCGATGTGGGCGTGCAGCCAAATGGCCACAGCACGTCTCATCTAGTCATCTTGCCGCTTTTACAAGTAGCAGTAACCGGGTAGCCGGGTGATGTATCTGATCTCGAATACGACCATCACTACCGTTACTTCTAACTACGTGCCCGCGTCTTCCGGACTCGTGGTGTGGGTGGCTCTTCGGGTGGCTGTTGAAGTATTAATCTGAAAGACCCAGGACCATCGGGAAGGGTACATTACATGGGATATAGATCACGAGGTAGTGAATATCCTCGAAGCATGCATCATCGGCTGTACCCTTTTCGCTACTGTGTCCTGCTCGATGAGTGGCATACAACAAGACACAGCACTCACTCATTGGACTTGATATCTGATGATTTTTCTTGCTACATATCTCGAACATTCTTGAGACTAGCCTCGCCTATCCTTTCCAAGAAAGACTACATGTTCCTTTTACCTTCTACCTTCTTCAAGTCGAAGGGACTAAAACCGGCCCTACGGCCATCCTTAAGGTTCCTTCTTGGACGTTGTTCCCGTCATGACACATGACGGGACCGGCGACATGGGTAAACGCAAGTGCCGTCACGTTTCCGAGGGACCCGGTGCTTTCTCAACGCCGTTACACGTCACCAGCTTGCCCTCTTTCATGACCTCCCCAACACACTGAACCGCATCGTTTGTATTGTTGAATCCACACGTCGCGCAATTCCACACGTTGACAAGTTCCGGGATCCGGCCGTTCTCGGGGACAGCCATGGCGAGATGTGTAGGCCGTTTGGCAGTAGGCTAGTAGAGGTTTTGGGTGTAGAGAGGTGGAGTGATGTGGATTGATGGGGAGCTGCATCTCAGAAGGACGACGACTCGAGGCGTTTTATATCATTTGGGTGAGTATGCCCACAAGGACGGCAAAAGGGCCATCACGGCAGGAGACTCGGGCAACGAGAAAGGGATCAAAGCTCATAGCCAAGGAGCCTCAGTTGGCGCCATTGTACTCGATCCCACGGCCCTCAGCAGTGTTCGACACGCTTCAAATCTAGAATCACACGGGTCACACCCTTAACCGCCAAAAATGCACTGTCCATGTCTTGTGACATGTCGAACCGTGTTGAATTCCACCAACGAACTACCTAATTTATGCTCTGGTACACGCACGGTACTGCTCCGTCGTGCTCTACGATTCAACGGGTTTATAGCAACAGCCAACGGTGGGTGGGGATTCAGTATCAGCCTTGCATGTGTACCATACCTAGGTACTGCTCACGCTTGACCCCTAAACGTTTCCTGTTTAAAACCAAGCCAGAACTGAAGTACCTAAGCGGCCAAAAGCACTTGGCGGAGCAGCATGTCCAGGCCAACTACTCCATATCTAGTCGTTGCAACATATTTATGAAGTCTCGTTCCTCTCAAGAATGCTTGCTGGAAGCCCATCACCGGCCACAGCACATCTAGTCGTCTCGGGCGTAGTCCTCGCTAAGTTGCTTGGCAAGCCTTCAGCAACACTGACCAACTGACATTCATTAGGTGCGCTTCGAAGTAATTTAGCTCTCTCCAGGGCTAGTCAGTCTCCAACGATGTCTGGACATTGCTGGCAGAGAAGGCACAGGTACAGTCGGGGTGTTGGCGAGGAAGGGAGACACGGGATCATGGATGTCAGCGACGGCGTTTTTCAGTTTGGCTGACATTCGGACCATTTGACTGGAGCTTTGTGTGTGTGGTTATGGAAGGTTTCAGACGGGATCACATGCACTGTACCTGATGCGATACATGGCTTCATGCGCTTCATATCCCGGACTCTCATGCAGTTGGTTCGAGGGACAATCCTCAGCGGGGTAGACAACACTGACAGAGAATGTGGCTTGCAGGTAACCGCAGCGATGACACTGACAGTCACTGGTGACAAGTCACACCGTCTTGGTGGGTTGGGCTGTTGGCTCCATGGAATCCTGTCGAGTATTTCTCCCCGCTTCCTTCCTACCATATCCCGATCACTTCTCCTGCTCCACGATCAACAAGACAGCAACACAAAGGCAAACTGGCAAAGAACAGTGAGCCACCCAAAAAGTCCTCAGTCCTCAGTTGCAGTCCAGTGGTGTACAACGGCTCATACTTGCGTCTGAGTGGGTTTTTGATCGATTGCTGAAGCAGTTCCAGGTCTTAGAGTTCCTTCTTGCGCCGCTTCTTCCCCAACATGGCTTCCACACCTCCCAAGACGGCGCCTACTGATCACGTTACTCACGTACGTGACTGTGTCAGGCAACTCGACGGGATCTCGTGGCTCATAGGCTGCACGCGCCTCCTCCGTTGTGTGAAAGGGCCACCTCCGAGTTGCAAGGCAGACTGCCTGTGGAGAAACGACGAGGAGGGCTGATATTATACCCTCTCGGCTGCCCCAGTCCCGACCCCTGATGGCGGCCCGCTGCCGCCCGATGGGCACGTCCGCCAGATCCACGACGCCGGTGACGCATCGGCCGTGCTCAGCTTCGGCAATGAGCTCATCGTCCAGGTCAGGGTTGCCGAAGAGATCACCCGGCGGGAACACGAGACCATCGCGTTTCTGTTGGAAAAGCCCCTCAGCTTCGACATCCCCAAGGTGCTGTTCTACACCGAAGAGAAGTTCAAGGTCTATCTGATCGAGCCCTTCGTGCCCGGCAAGCGGCTCAACGAGGCTGGGTGGGACATGGCCGAGCAGGAAAAAGCACACGTCGTGACTCGCGTCGCAGGTATTGCCGCCGAGCTGGCGGCCTTCCGGCCGGATGAGTTCACATGGGCCGACGCCAACTGGCTAGACCCCTTCCAAGAGAGACCCAGAAACCGTAATCCACCAGCCCTCCAAAACCACTGCGAGTCGCTAGGCATGGACTGCTCGATTTTCGTCCTGCCTGACAACGACCTCGGACCAACCAGCATCGTAGTGAACGGGGACCGGATCGCCGTGCTCAGCTGGGAGATGGCCGGATACGCCCCGCTGGCATGGGTGCGGACCAAGTTTGCGATTTGCGGCGCGTTGGAGGTGGAGCGCGTCGGAGGTGCTGGCCTCGAGACAAACCCCGAGTACCGGGTGAGAGTCGAGAAGAAACTGGGAGAGATGGGCTTCACCGAGGTGACGGCGGCCTACAAGAAGATGGCTAATGAGCGGCTCATTGAGTGGCAGAAGAAGCATCCATGGACTCGGATGCAAGGCTACCAGTAGTGCCCGGTCCAAAGGCTTATTGGCTTAGGATAGACTCGGACACCTGACTTCGGGATGTCCAGGGGATCGGAGAACATCCAGTGCAAAGGAAAGGCACGGTTCCAAAAACCAAGGTCTGGCGACTTTGAAACTCTAAGTGACAGCACGCAGGGTTCGCGAACGAGAAGTCCTGCAAGCTCGTGTAAAAATATGAGATCATCTTAATCAAAGTGAATATCCTAGATTCTCCCCAGACATGTCAAAGCTCATCCGTCAAGTCACGACTCAGGTACCATGTTTTGAGAACACAAAACACACAAGAAGCTGAAAGTTCTATACAACCAACTATTTAGTACCTGGTACCTAAGTTGCTAAGTTACCACTAGGTATAGGTGGTAAGGTGCCTAGGTACCTAAGCAGAAGTGCTATTTTAGACTACGCAAACATTGAAATATCAAGTTTGGATAACGTTAAGGCAACCTACTGTAACGGGCTGTGCCCAAGGTGGGCCTCGGTAACCCTCAGCCAACCCTGACCCCTGGATGAAGCTATTCCCAGACGCCCCACAGCACACCGAACATTCTAGCAATGCGCTCGAGCCACTTCACTCAACGATGAAGCAGCCTCCAAACTGCCAGAACGTCTCGTCTTTCCTTTTCTTCCTCAAGCTTAGTGTACTCGTAGAGTCGTCACCAGCTAGTTACAATATACACCTGGGACCGTTACACGTACCTATTCAAGGGTTTAAAGGCTGGATACTAATACTTTGCAAGAAACGATTATGAAAAGGCAGTTTTGTATAGTTACTCGAACATCTAAACTTAATCAATGAGGAGGCATTCCAGCTTCTAGTTACTAAGGTAGGTACCTAGTAAGCAACTGGGAGGCAGTTCGTGTGGATTTTGAGGCCATTTATGGAGTGATCAAGGTGGTTCCTGCCGCTCCGACTTTCGGTTCAACAAACCCGCTTTGGCACAAACTTCCAGTCCGACTCAATCTTCCAACGTCAACAAAAAAACACAAGACGAAACCAAACCCACCCATCCCCATCCGCCTGGCTGAACCAAGCAAATCTACCGAGGCATCGTCATCCACCATGGCCGCCCAAGACCAAGTCCAAACCCCAACCCGCACGGAAAGCAGCGGCCCCCAACTATCAGCAGAATCCGACGCAGCCACCCTCGCGCACATCACCGACTACCACTCGACGCGCCGCGACTCGTCGCCCATCTACGCCTTCCTCCTCGGCGACGCGGCCAACCCGCTGGTGCGCTTCACCTCGGCCCGCAAGGGCGTCTTCACGGCGCGCCTGCGCCTCGCCCCGCAGCACCTCAACTCGAGCGGCAGCATCCACGGCGGCGTGTCGGCGACGCTGGTCGACTGGGCGGGCGGCCTGGCCATCGCCGCCTGGGACCTGCGCGCGAGCACTGGCGTCAGTGTGGACATCAGCGTCTCGTATCTGTCCGGGGCGCGGCTGGGGGACGAGGTCGAGGTGGAGGGCCGGGTGGAGAAGGTTGGGGGCAGTCTGGCGTTTACCGAGGTGAGGGTCTTCAAGGTCGACGCGGGAACGGGGAGCAGGGGGGCGGTGGTTGCTTCGGGGAGACATACCAAGTTTGTGAGGGAGAAGAAGTGAGGTGAGGACATCTATGTGAGTGTGCCTAATTACCAACTATCAATTAAGTGATAAGCACATCAATGTCGCCCTTTGGCTCTTTCTCGGAGAGCACCTCGGTGAAGAATTGCACCACCTTCTCGTCTACCAGCGGTTCTCCCATATCGATTGGATCCAACTCGTCACCGGACTCACCGCCATCATCCTCGTACCACCCATTCCCAAAAAACCACAGACTTCCGCCGCCGGGACCATGGTCAGGATTGAAATTGACCCCGTTCGGTGGCCACTGGTCGGGCGGCCGGCATTCAAAGTCGGAAAGCGCGGGCATCTGTGCTATGGCACGCGCCATTGCCTTGTATAGGGGGTTGATCAGCTCACGGATAGGCGAGATGCGGAACCTGTGCTTCTTGGTGTATGCTGGGTCGTCAATCTCCGGATCGGGGTCGTTAATCTCCGGATCGGCAGCAGCAGGTGGATCGGGACCACCAGATTGCTTGCCTTGCTCGTCCGACTCTCTTGCATTCTCGTCGTCGTCCTCGGTCTCCTCCCACTGTCCCGGGTCGATCAACTCGGCCATCCTGCCTGTGGGGCGCTCGAAGAGCCAGCGACCGTCAGGGTTCACGATCGGCCAGCCGAGAACCAGATCTTCCAGGGAGGCACAGGGCCATCTGTCATACTCGAATTATCTCACCCAACTCTCGGCATCCCACTCATCTTCTGTCTCATATTCCTTCTTCTCGTCCCTACTCCCCTGCCCCTCGCCCTCCGGTCAGAAGAAATCTTGACCGAGGATGGTACTGCCAACAACAAGTCTCCGGGTGCTCCACCGCCGATAGAACCGCCGCAGGCTGAGACTGAGAACGTCCTCTGTCTCGCCCGGGTCGAGCAGGTTAGGCGGGTCACAATTCTGATCCCGCGGCGGGGAGCCAAAGTAAGTAAAAGTCATCTCCCGCAGCCGCATCGGCAAGTCATCGATGACGGCGTCCAGCGCCCTGCGCCGCCGCTTCCGCTCCTCCACATCGCCCCGGGGCCAATCCATCAGGCTCAGGTTCAGCTTGGACAGCTTGGTGCATCGGGTCACAATCATGCTCGGCAGTTCCCTTCCCCGGTACCCGAACTGCTGGATGCTCAGCTCGCCCACATCTTCGAACTCCGGAAGAAGATGGTCCACCTCGTCACCCTCGCGCAGAAACCGAATCACCGACCTCTCATACCTCCGCAGCGGCGACACGGGCCGCAGCCTCCGCACCACCCGCTCCGCCTCCTCCGGCGCCAGCCGATCCACGTCGCTGGCGACCACACGTGCAAACGCAAGCGGAGCAGCTCGAACAGGCCGCGCACCGCCGCCGTGAATACCTCGCTGTTGCGGCGCTGCTCGTTGAGACGACGCGGCGGTGGGCATCATGCTCGTCGTCGTCGTCATAGAAGTCTAGCTGGATGTTGAAGGTCAGGGAGCGGACGAGAGGCCGGCGGCGGGCAGGCGTGATGATGCGCGCGGCGTCGGCCAGGTCGTGCTGGGAGAGATTCAGGGAGCGGAAGGTGAGCGGCTCGATGTGGGCTTGCCAGGCGCGGGAGGTGGCGGCGAGGCTGGCAAGGGAGGTGCCCGTGGTTGCTTTGCTGGTGGTGGTACTGGGGGCTAGTGATGTCTGTGCGTGGTTGTGGTGGGGGGTTTCTGATTGGTGTTGGTTGTTGGCGGTGTCAGTGGTGACGGAGTCGAGGATTCCCGCAGAGTATATCTCTGGGTAGGGAGTCAACATTGTGCGTTTAGGTGCTTTTGTCACTTTGTGTGTGTGTGGACAGTGGCTGTGTACTGTGGTGGAGGTTTGGGATGTGAACTAGGAGTGTCGAGTTGGCAATGGTCTGGTGATGGTCGAGATGGTATTGCAGGTCGTCATGGCAAATTATCGGGTCTTGGAGGTAACACTTAGTTAGCAGTTCAACATGCCCTAATAAGTGAGTGAGTGAGGTGGTTGCCTGATTTGACCCCCACTTAACCAAGAGGCATGCACTCTTGGTTTTGTTAGGCAGAGGGAGACATAATTAAGGGTACCCTGAGCATCCAGCCGCGAACCGTTCTACCGTTGCCAAATACCGAGTATTAATTATAACTGTTGTATTCGCTTGTATTAACATGACACCAGCCGCCGCTTACCCGCGCAAGGGGGCGGTTGGGGAATGGAACGTTTACCCCTTACAGTTCGAGCTCCTCTAAACTTTTGAGCAGCTTATATATACGGTTTAAATCGATTTGAACAGAGTTTGCATTGCTCTTTGGCCCCTCGTCGATCAACCCGCTCAACTTCGAAGGCGCTCCTTCCCCTAAATGGTTGACGAACTACTCATTGTCATGTGGGATATAGAGAATTGGGCGAGACTTCGCAGTCACGCTAGACCGGAGCCGCCGGCGTTACCAGCACTCCGGTTGGCACCAGGAGGTCCCCAGGTGGCAACCAGCCACGAGGATAAAGCAAAGGCGCTGAGCGAACGCTTCTTCCCAGAAG
>MU863624.1:2634834-2699209 GCA_033575675.1 Parathielavia hyrcaniae
AAAGCAACGAGGAGGGACCGCTTGCTCTAGCTGAGCGAGGCATAAGCCTCTGCGGTGTAAGATTAATAATAATAATAATAATAATAATAATAATAATAATAACTACTCATTGTCCCTTTATAGGAAGGAGCGGCTTCCTTAAGCAAACTGTATACCGATTGAGCCGCTTATTCTAATTTGAAGCGCTTATAGATTGCTAATCTGGGCGAATGGAACTTTTAAGGCCCATTTTTGGGTGAGGCGTTGATGAAGCATCTATGAACTGCCCATGTGCCGCTCCCCAACCCCCCCTTGCGCGGGTAAGGCCGTGCTGCCAGTCACGACGCGCTGTTTAGCAAGACTGCACCACGAGTCTCAACTCTCGAGATGAACCCTAATTAAGTACCTCATGGTTTATAATGAATGGACTGACAGCATCAACGCACCAAATTCAACATATTAACACAAGGTACCTACCTTATCAACAGCCAAGGAGCGCTGAACTCAAATTTACCTTACCAACTTAGGTATCTTTATGTAGGGGAAATTGAAAAATGCAAGAGCGTTCCTTTCTCTTCATCGTACACATGTGCAGGGACAATCTCCAAATACAACGGCTTGTGAGGGTGGCACTGGGTGGGTGGGTTTCCTTTCATGTGTTCTTTTCATTTGCGTCTGACACGATTTTAGGCAAGGTGCCCAAGTTGGGATTTGAATCGATTAGCCCCAACTCAGGTACCTAATTAAGGTAAGTACCTAAAAACGAGATCAAGCTCTACTTCCAGCAGTCAGCCCCCTTGGGTCTGGGGCCGAGGGTCGAAAGTGGCATCATCCAATATTAAGTCTATCAACCTTCAAGCGCCATGTTCCAACCGATCTGGGGCTCACTCCGCCCAAGGTAATCATACAAGCGCCGTACCCGTAACGCTGCCGCCCTTCTTTCAAGACAATCTCAGATGAGGCCTTTGTGTGAGGCATCGGTGATTCTGTCCAGCATGGGGTTGCTGTGCTTGTCCTTCTCAATCTTCTTGTGCAATTTCTCTGTCTTCTGCTTGGACAAGCTTTCCAGTTTCACGGGAGTAGGCTCTGCTCTACCCTCTGATTTCCGTCCTTGGAACAGAAGATGGCGCCATTCGCGCTAACTCATTCCAGGGTCCTCAATCAGCCGTGCACTGTCGAAGAACTTCTTCAGCCCCCCAACGTTGGGCGGGAAACTGGCGAGAGCGCCCCTAGCCGGCAGCTGGATCGAAGCCTGCAGGAAGGCCAGGGCAAACTCGACCCATTTAAAGACGTCCCGGGCCGTCGAGCTGGCTGCACCCCTGCGAAACTCGACTGTCTTCTACTTCTCGAGAGCCAGGAAGTTGAATCCAAAGTACTTGGATTGGTCTGGATTCATCAGGTTATGACATCCCGTTCGGTCCTGCAAGCCTCTATCAGCTCGACCGACTGGCCCCTGCTCAGGTTCTTATAGGCGAGGTGCTTGTTTTCAATCCAGTTGCTCCGGGCATACTCGTTAGCGCGTCGGTCGGCAGGTATGAGGGCCTCGACGGCGGGCTCGAAGTAGATGATGGCCTGGGCAAGGCGCTTGAGTTGCACGAGGCTGAATCCGCCAGCGAGCGAGAGGTGTACATGGGTGCTGCAGGATGCATCCTCCGAGACAGTGCAGGTAGACTGCGAGAATTCCCACATTTTTTGGACTGCTTTGCGCCATGCCTTGCCCTTGTGGGTAACCAGCATGGGTGAGACCAGCTCTATGCTCATATAACCAATTGTATTCCCGGTTCGGTGTGTTCTCAGGTAACCGTGACTGCCTGCCTCATGTGAACTGGGCCTCGACCTGGGTTGGTGATTCCACATCCACCCTGCTTGTTTCGGCGCAACACCACAGAGGCCGGCCTCAGAGTGTGCTTCACTTGGTTTCATGGCTAGATGGCATGCAACCGGGCCCCGTAAGTTACCGTTCGGAAGACTCTGGGTCGGACTTCATATGGGTCTTTGAAGGATCGAGACTTGTTGGTTGAGACAGACTCTATCCTCCATAGGCCCTGCCAAGCAATCTTGAAAGGCTTGGTTAGGTACCTTACCTAGTGTGAGGCTCTGCCTCTTTAGAAAGCCAATCGCGTGAACGGAAGTAGTGTTTGGTCAATGGCGGGCTAGGCAGTCCCCACCTGGACAAAAAAAAGGCTCTCCAAAAGCGTCACCCCAGAATTCAATGATCAGAAACATCAGCAGATCGTGGCCGAACTGAATGATCTCAATTGCAAACTAATTCCCAGTCATAGAGCCTTCCAATTCCAAGCAATCCTTGAAGATCTGAGGGATGTTGTCAACCCAGGCATTGATAGTCTCTTGCTTAACTGCTGCCCAGCCCTCTTCGGCTAGCTCCTTCACGATTTCATCGTCCCAGCAAGGCCTCTTCTTTACATACTGCTTCGGCCCCTGCCATGCCTTTTCAATGGGAGAAAAATCAGGGGATTGAGCGCAGTTGAAGAAAGACTCCAAGCCGCTCTGTTCCTTCCAAGCGCGTTCGATATTGCTCTTGCTTGTACCGTGGCCAGAGTCATTATCCTCCTCGAGAACAAACGACTGGCCTTCGCGAAGCCAACCACCAACCACAGGCTCGAGGATATGGTCTCTATAGACCTGCATGGCCATCTTGCCGTTGGAGTTGCCAGGTATACCATACCGCACAAGCTGTGACTTGAAGTCGTATCCAACTGCCGCCCAGCAATGTAGTCGCTTCTGATCCTTCTCGGCCGGCATCTCTTTCTCGAGGATGCAGTCTGGGCAATGACGCTCCCACGGTCGTCGTATGACGTGGACTCGACCCTGAGGACCCCAGCCAAAGTGGCATTCGTCGGAGAATCTGATGTGCCTCCAGTCTTTTGCTTCCGGGTATTTTTCCAGCATAACTCGGCTGTACTCCACTCGCCTCTCCTTCAATCTCGGCGAAGTATATCGCTTGGAACATGCGATACACATCCGGCAGTCCATTGACTGAACTGCACGGCGTACTGTTCGCCCAGAGACGTCGATGTCGAGGCCGGCGGCTGCAGGCAAGCCATCCTATGGCACAGTCCGCCCGTCAAAGCCGTTATTCTCGAGAAACCTCTCAATTTGGGCTAGATCTTGTTTGATAAGCTTTCTTTTCCGGCCGCGAGTTTCAGAACATGTCGAGTGGAAAAATCGGTCGCCTGTATCCTCCGGTTCCGCGAGGGCGCGCCAGCCAGAGCGTTGGCTAGCTCCGTGGAAGCGGAAAACATCGCTTTTGAAGTGCGGGATTTGACGAGATTCGAGATAATCAATTGTCCCTCGTATTCTCGCCTTTTTCGGCGTGGAATAGTGTGAATGGCGATTCATTTTGGCAGCGATGGCAGGAAGAGGGGCGGGAAGTAGGGTGTCTGAGTTGGTGGTGAGGGGAATTCCGATTTGGAGCACCTTTTTTTTGTCCAGGTGGACGCAGTGAACTTTCGTCTCACGGCACCTTCAAAATAAAACATCACCGATCTAATTCCTTTATAGCTCGAATCTCCCAAACATTCACCTGTCGTCTTCAAGCTCAAGCGTCTTGTTGGTGTTGCCCATCACAGTCACCAGGCAAATTTGACATACCTTAGCCCAACGGTGACCACATCCACACAGCCATCATGTCGAAATCCAAACCAAGCCAGATGCTCCCTCCTTCGATCTCCGAATCGGACAACGACTCAAAGTCATTTTCAAACGGTTCCGAACGCTCTCATGCTCAGTCTGCCCCTCCACCTCCGCCTCCGCTTCACCCACGGTTAATTAGTGCGCGGCCTCCGCAACCCGTCGTGCCCCAAACCTCTCATTTCCTGGAGAAGCTTGCCGACATGCCGGATGGATATCTGCTTCAGGGTCCGTCGGAGGCGCCAGCATACGTGTATGAGCCGGCATACTACTTCTTCTATGGCACCTTGATGAATATAGCCATCCTGAAAGGAGTCCTGGAACTCGACTCCGACCCGGTCTTGCGCAGCGCCAAAGTATACGGCTATGAACCCACCAACTGGGGCCAGTACAAGGCTCTCGTGGACAGCAAGCCGGGAACAGAAGTGACGGGCTGCGCCTACATGGCCCAGTCCATCGAGGAGGAGTACAAGCTCGCCTACTACGAGACCAACGCGTACACTCTAGCACCCTGCGCTTGATACTTCACCGATGGCCCGGACGGAAAGGAGGATGAGCGCCCAACCTTTGGCAGGACCTTCATGTATGCCGGAGATGCCCAAGCTCTCAAAGAACGTCGCTTTGACCGGACCTTGTGGGAAGCCCAAATGGGGACACGGTTGCCGCTCAAGTGGCATAGAGGGGAACAGGGTGCCCAGGAGTGAGAAGAGCCGGAGCAGGCAATCGAGGTTATTGGAGAATCAGAAACGTGAGGTGGAAAACAAGACGGGACCGAAGGCTTCTTTCCCGGGGGCCGGTGACTCCTGAGGTGGATGGCATCACGCCAGGCTCATGCAAGGTACGTGGAGGCCCTGCGGCCAGAGCAACGAGCTTTGTCCCTCCTAGAGTCTAGACCAACGCCTGCCATATTCAAGTCGGTGACTTGTTGGTCGTGTCTGTCCATCTCTCAACCCGCCGCCCCCGTTGGCCCTGCAAAGACGGGCCAAGATCTCCCGTCTGACCCAACAGACCGGTCGAAAGCAGCACCATGTCTAGAACCAGAACCACCCCGGTCGGCACCCACCGAACCGCCCGTGTGCCTCCACTGTTGACCCTCCCAGAGCCATATTCTTTATAGCATCACGTGTTTCCCAAATCAAACCACCCGACAAACTGATGTGTCGTTCAAAATTGTGAAGTTGGCGAAGAGAAGAATAACCTGGAAGTGAGTTGAACAATGAAGATTGACAGCGGCTCCTGTTGCAACAAAGCAGCCCATCAAGGTGTCCGCCTTGGCACGTACTAATCCGTATACTCCAATAATTGCAGCCCAAATATTGTCTAATCCACTAGATATCACTCAAAAGCAGGACTTGACTCACCTACGTGCATTTGACCAACTCGAGCTCGCTTCTTTGCGACTGCATCTCCACATCGGCATTCGGTACAAGTCTACAACATCTGCAAAAGTTTGACATTCAGCTTCCGCAGGATCTCAGCTTTCTAAGTCGGAGTTACGTACTACACGCAGAACTGATCGCTGTCGAGGAATGAGGGTCGCGGCCCTGTCAACTGGGGATTTGGAAGACTTCTCTGTCACGGCACCCCCTCGTTGGGATTACCTTCACCATGTCGAACCCGGACGTAGCTGAAGCTCCAGCCACGCCTCCTAAGGCCCCCGCCGAGAAGTCAGCGGAGGACCGCAAAGGCGAGCGAGGGCAAAAAGCGGAGCCGATCGAGTCCCGCGAGACGACACCACCTGCCGAGGCGAACGGCTCTCCATCCCCTTCAGTCTCGCATTCCGAGGGCGAGTACTCTGGATCCGACACCGAGCAGCACGAGACCGAGACTGCAGATAAACCCGCCACCGACGGCGCACAACCGCCACTCCCAAACGAACCCCTCCCCGACCAAGCACCGCCGCTCCCGAACGAAACCCTCCCGTCAGACCCCGCCGCGCCGCCTCTCCCAGCGAAACCCGTACCCGAGTCCCAAGACGACGGCTGGGACTTCCACTGGAACCCAAACGACCAGTCCTACTGGTTCTATAACCGCTTTACCGGCCTGTGGCAGAAGGAGAACCCACGGATGCCCGTCGGCGGCACCACCGCCACCCTCCCGTCAACCTCAACCATCCCCACCCCCGCCGCGCCCGGCACCGACCCCCAACAAACCATCCTCAGCAACCCAACCTCCGTCGCCGGCGGCTACAACCCCGCAATACACGGCGACTACGACGAAACCGCCTGGTACGCGCAACCCACCACCAGCAGTATCGGCACCTCCTACCAACCCGAAGGAACCGACCCACTCCTCCACCTCTTCCCCGACGCACACCACCACGACAACCACTCAACCGACTACACCACCGCCGCCCTATTCAACCGGCACACGGGCCAGTGGCAGGATGCGGAGCAGCAGCAGGGGCCGGAGCGGCACTCGGACGAGGCGCGGGCGCGGCGGCAGATGCGCGCCTTCTTCGACGTGGACGCGGCGGCCAACATGCACGACGGGCGCAGCCTCAAGGCGGAGCGCAGCGGCATCAAGCCGACCAAGGCGGAGCTCAAGGCGTTCAAGGAGCGGCGGCGGGCCAAGAAGGAGGAGAAGCGCCGGGCTTGGTTGAGGGATTGATTCTCTCCCCTAAATTTTTTCTGGTTTTTAATTTCGTTTCTGGCGCTTTCATTTTTGCTTCTGAGAGGATTTTATTTGTTTCTCTTGATCGGCTGATGGGGAGAGAAATGGGGAACAGAAAAGCACTCAGCTGGACCAGCTTGATAATCTGCAGCGTCGAATGTGGATGGAGTGTGTTGATATGGGCTTCGTTTCTGGCTGCATTTCAAAGGATACGGGGACTGGCTGGCGCGAACGCAGAAAGCGGGCAACTGGTCAGAGGCCAGGAACGATACAGGCGTTTGAGCGTTTGGCGTGAGGTTTTCCAGACAGGGCTGATTTCTGGGTAGGCTGAGAGCATGGAACAAAAATCAAGCCTGGTATCACAGGGTGAAGAGGCATCACGAGAGAAGACGGCATCTGTTCTGGGACGGATGCAGGCAAAGTCTGTGGTACCGTTTGTCGAATCATGTAAACAGTTTACGCAAATGACAAGACGGTTTCTGATACCTATTTCTCTACGTATCAGTTTCGAGTCAAGTGATGACGAGGTGGGCAGCAAGGGGGTCGTGACAACACCAAGCCCTCCGAGTTGGACGGCAGGAAGCGGGTTCCAAACTCGAAGAGGGAAGAGGCTTCATCCCACCACTAGAGATTGGTCAAGTTTGGTATAGAAGAGTTTTCACATTGCAGAATCAAAATCGGAAGAAGCCATTTCTCATTTCGTGCGCTAGGCAGATAGGCTGCATTATAGTTCCAGCCAGGTCCTCAGTGACGAACTACATGACGATCCATCACCGGCCTTGCAGGCGACAAGATGTACCATCGCTTCCCCTCCGTCTCTGGGACCCAAGAGCTGCAAGCAGCCAAACCTCCAGTACCACGCCAAGCCGTGCGACGGAAATACAGGCGGGGAACGCCGAATATGTCGTACAGATGTCATCCCATTTATCACACGCCTCCCATCTTCAACGCGCGCCGTATTGTCCGCTTACCGCCCGGCATTCGAGACCGACTCCAGGTACGACAAGAGGAAGTTGCGGTCCGCCGGCGAGATGGGCGTCTGACTGCCACGCCGCGATCCATCGGTAGCCGCATTGCCACTGCCGATCGCCGGTTCAGTGCCGGCCGCCGAAGCAAAAGACGCCACTCGCGACGACCGCGGCGTGTCCGACTGCTGCTGCTGGTCATACATAGCAGCCGGCTCCTTCCCCTTGCCCTTCTCCTCGGTTGCGAACACCCCGACTGCCGACAGCTGCTGCTGCTGCTGCTCCTTGCTAAAGAGAGACAGCAGCTTCTGCCTCTGCTCCGGGTTCGAGTCCTTGCGGCGCTGGAGCATACTCGCAGGCTGCTGCTGCTGTGGGTGGTGCTGGATTGGCTGGGCGGCATGCGTGTTGACCGGAGACTGCTTCGCGTAGGGGGCACTGGCCGCTTGAGCGGCGGCGTAATGAAGCTGGGGTGACCGCTTGACCTCTGGCTCCCTCTGCTGCAGGAAGCTGCGCTCCCGGGGTGATGGCAGGCCCTGACGACCCGTAGTCCTGGTTTCCTGGGGGCTTATACGCTGCTGCAAGCGTTGCATCTGAGCCTGGGTACTGGTGTGATCCTGGGACTTCTCCGGCGCTGCCTGCTTCGGCCGACTCAGGATCTGGACTGCCCGGTACGGAAGGTTGACCTCGGGATTCATCCTCACCGGGGCACCGTTGGCTTCCGAAGCCGATGCTGTGGCTTCGGCGGCGGAAGGCGCCTTGTAGACGGGGCTGCGAAGCTCGTTTCTCCCGGCAAAGCTGGGGCTCTCCTGGGTCGGCCGATGCTGCATCTTGATCTCGTTGCTCAAAGGAGACCTGGGCCCCGATCTCTTGAACATATCCAGTAGAACCGTCCGATGCGAGTCTGACGGCTGGGCATGCTTTTGTTTGGGCTGGGCTTCCGGCTGCTGCGTGGTACGGGGCAATCCTCTCATCGGCGCAGCGTGCGCCATGTTCTGAGGCAAATATGGAGCTGCGGGATTCGACGCATGTGTGGCAGGGACATTCGTCCAAGGACCCGCTGGATACTGCTGCTGCTGGTTGGCCTGCAGCGACGCATTTTCCGGCGGATCATCTCCGGGTGCTTTGATTTCAGAAGTATCCCGAGGGCTACTCTTGAAAGCGTTCAGTAGCGTCATTGCGTGGCCCGTGAGCTGTCTCGGGTTTCCAATTTGCTGTGGAGATGCGTAGGCGCTGTTCAGATGAGCGGTGTATTGATTTGGAAGCCCTTGCTGAAGATGTTGGCCGCTTTGCAGCGGGTGTAGGCCGGCCGGCCCGAGATACTGCCCGCTTTGACCGGGCGTATCTGGCAGACCCGGTGTCGGCAGGATATCCCTGGTAAGAATGGACTGCTGAACCTGGGGCGGCAACGGTTGCGGGTGCACGAGGACAGGCTCAGTGCGGTGCTGTTGCGCAGGGTTCATGTACTGGTTCTGCCCATAGACATGGGGTGGGACTTGAGCAGATGCCCTGCTTTGTCCATAATAACCAGGAGCTGCGTTCTGCACCGAATTTGGTGGAAGTGGGAAGTTTGGCGGCGGCTGCTTATCGTTACTCGGCAGCCGCTGTGCGGTATGGTGGTGATGCGGACTGTGTGGTTCAGGAGCATTGGTGTAGGTGAGATCCAACGGCGTGTGCGGATTCTGCGCGTTTAGACGCATGACGTGTTGCGGCGGTACTTGTTGTGACGGCATATCTGCGCCTCGTTGCAAAAGCGCCAACAAAGCTTCACCCTTGCCAGCATTCTTCGCCGGCGGGCTCATCTGCTGTAAGCCCTGAGTGGGTGGCCGCACCTTCAGGAGACGCTGAAGTTCACGCGTCGCACCCTCCAGTGTCTCTATGGCAGGCGTTCCGTTAGAAGGTTGAGGAACCGGGTCGGTGTGGGTCCCAATGTCATCCTCGGTCAGAGGCTCCTCGACCTGAGCGTGCACGGCCAGTTGGGGATTGTTCACCGCCCGTGTGGCGTCCTTCTTCTTCTGCTGTATTACCCACTTTTTCAGGGGGACCAGGAAAGGGGCGACCATGTAGAACTTGTTTGCGTTCGACGCGGCGGCTGCATCGTCGTGAGAGTTGTTGCCCTTCTTTCGAAATGCGGGCAGCTCCGAGAGGTTGTACCACTCAACCTTGCTGATCTCCTTCCGCGTCTTGGGCTCGAAGACGGTGTCCATCGGAATGTTGCGGAAAACATAAAGGCGAATCTGCTGCTCCCGCATGGAGATCTGAATGTACTTGACCTCGTCGGCCTTGGGTACTAGCCCCGCCTGTCTGATGTCGAAGCCCGTCTCCTCGTACACTTCGCGGATGGCACAATCGAGGTCATCTTCGTCCTTGTTGATCTTGCCCCTTGGAAAGCTCCAGTTTGCGCCCTTCTTCCAGCCCTTGACGAGCACGGTCGAGTCCATGGCCTCGTTCAGCAGGATGGCGCCCCTGACGGGAACCCGTGTCTTGTATTGCATGAACTCGTCAAAGGCGCGCATGTGGTTCTCGGCTGAAAAGGGCGCCAGCAGCGGACAATGCTGGAATATGCGAAGGCAGAAGCTCCGGAGGGACATGGACGGCAGGGTGGGGTCGAGCGGGCGGATGAAGTCTTCGTAGAACCATTGCGCCTCTTCAACTTGGAAACAGATACGCGCGACTGACGAGAGGTCCTCCTTGGGGAGGTGGATGATGAACCGGACGCAAAGGTCGTCCAGCCCTGGCAGCGAGTTAGCGGGCGAAGACCAGGCACGGAGGGAGGTGGAACCTGCAGTCCTCGAGTTGCATCTTGGGTTCTGCCATGGCGATGTCTTGTATCGAGCATATCCACGGCGATGTCTGTTGTTTTGAGTACTTGGAAGAGAGCGATCTAGCGTTGTCGGGTTGGTATGCGGGCGTGATTCGGGTCGAAGGGCGGGGCCGGGCAGCTGCCGCTTCTCCACCACGGGATGAGTGAGCCGAAGACAACAAACCGCGACAAGACCACCTAATGCGCCGTGGTGCACAGTTGCAGTTCGGTGCGGGGCGGGGAGAGGAAAGGTTTGAGGCTAAATAGTGCTGGAGCTCTTGAAAATTCAGATTTAACAGTCAACTTTCAGATTCTGATAACGCTGAGCTGCGATGTGTGCAGAGTCAAACGTGGATGGCGTTCATTTGCTCCACCACAGCGAGTCTGAGAATTGGCGGTTCCACCAGTCTCCAGAGCTGGTTGTTTGGGAGAGGTGGCGGGAGCTGTCGCCACAAGCTGCTGCGTGTGGTGTGGCGGTGCAAATGCCAGTGCTCCACATTCCAGCAATGCAGCACCAGAGGGCAGAGGCCACCGAGGCCACCCAGCCACCAAAATGCCACTCTGCAAAGACCTGCTGAGGCACAGGCCAAGAGCGCTCCTAGGACGTCATCGCCGGCCCAAAGAAACCAAGATCGCCAAGCGAGGGGCAGCTGGCTGGCTGGTTGGCTGCCGCTGCACAGCCCAGCCAGCGACACACTACGTGTTTTGAGAGGCCACTGGATGCAAGCATGAGACTAAGGCATGGCATAAATGAGAAGGGACGCCGGGCTGGCCACAAGCGGCTCTCACTTTTCATTTCCTCCCAAAGGCCACTCGAAGATCAGACGACCGGGTTTGAGGCTCGCTCGACCGGCGCCAAAAGCGTTTCCAAGCCAGGCCTCACAAGTGCGCACCTGAAACCGACAAAGCGCGCTCGCGAGCCAATACCACACCAGATCGCCCCCCAATCCGGATCGACAGCCGCCAGCGAAACAAGCGCAGCGACAAAGAGCTGCCAAAAAAGCAACAAGTCGTATATATCTTGCTCGATCGCTCTCGAATCTTGCGGATTTTCCTGGATTGTCCCACTCGTCTCACTCAGTAACACAGAAAGCATCTCGGTTCTAGTGACTGAAAATCGGCAACATGAGCGGCATAGCTCTCAAACTTCTCAAGAAGCAAGTTGACGCGGAGCTCGGCAAGCGAAACACCAATTATGAGGTGAGTGCGGTTGCCGGCCCATGGTATGGTATGGCGCCCGGGTACTGACAGGCGTGACTGCAGGATCCTTACTATGTGCAAGTCGAGAGGAACGGCAGGAAGAGGACGGATAAGAGGCCCATCCCGGAGGGTCTGTCGGCAAATGACCGAAAGATCCTCAAGGAGATCCGAAGAAGAGCCCACCGATTGGACCAGTCGTTCAGTTTCTGCGGCTTCCGGTTTGGATGGTCCGCGTTCATCGGCATGTTCCCGGTGTAAGTGTACCCTTGACCGCCTTCCCGGGCAAGACCGCCGGTCTGACAGTGCTTTACCAGTATCGGCGATGCCATCGAGGTGCTGATCTCGCTCATGATGATCAAAAAAGCGGCCAAGGTGGACGGCGGCCTGCCGAAGCGGCTGTACAGCATGATGTTCACCAACATCATGCTCGACTTCGCCATCGGCTTCGTCCCGCTTCTCGGGGATCTGGCCGACGCCTGGTTCCGCGCCAACACGCGCAACGCTTGGCTACTCGACGCCTACCTGACCGCGAAGGCGGAAGCGATCCAGAAGAAGGTCATCGTTGATCCAGATACCGGGAAGTCGGTGCCGGTGCCCCGAGAACTCCTAGGAACCCCGACGACTGAAGACGTCGAGCAAGGCGTCCGACATCCTCAGATGGCCGAATCAGCACGCGCGACTCCCGCGGCGGTACCACCGGCGCGTACACTAGCTCCGAAAACGCATAGTGCGCCAGGGCGCAACCTGACGAGTCAAGGTGGCATACGGCATGTACAAGACCCTCGAGATAAAGCCGGTCGAAAAACATAGTATCCGTCGGTGGTGCGTTTTGGCGCATTCCGATGTCAGGTTCCGACACTGGGTATGAACAGAGCATAATGAGGGCATGGATTTGGCGTTTACGTGTGTTGCAGAGTTGGATATCCTCAAGCAGTCGATTTTCTTTGTCGAAATACCGTAGAATAACACAAGCGTTGAACTAATTGATCAGTATTAGCGTGCAAAGCAACAATTGGAAGGGATAGCCACCAGTAGTTGACCGCTTGATTGATGTTGACCAGTGATCTTGTCCCTCAAAATCCGCAGCTCGGCTTTCAAATTACCCAGTCTCGCCAGTGTCCGCATTTCCGCGATCAGGTTCGGATTATGGTGCGATGACAAACAACAGAGCGGGCCATCTGTTCTCTCCGGCCTTGCCCAAGGTGGGCCGTGAAGAAACCTCGAATCATTTCGTGTAAGAAGTCGATGGAAGGCCGTCAGGACCCCACCAGAAACGGGCACCGACTTTCAGGATAGGTCGTGGGGACGACCAGAGGAACTCGAGTAGGAAGGAGCATTCGTTTGTGACAAAGTACCGCATTAGAGTGGACTCGGAATCGAATGATGTACGCCATCTTCAGCCAACGCCCAGGCCGTCGCCTTATTCAACGGGACCGCGTCGCAGCTGTGAAGCTAGGCGAGCAGAGTGCAGTGTGTCATTGTGTGGGGCCGTGGATGGCTTGGGCAAGTATGACCAAGGTTAGAATGAAGGAGTTGCGTGTCTGTATGCTGACTCGGCTGATAATCTCCGCCGAAGATCTGATAAAAGCGAGAGAAGGTCGACCATTCCAGGGATTTGCTGGATCGGTGCCTGGGGTGGTTGGCGTGTGTTGACGCCGCAATTGGCGAGCCGGGGGAAACGGGTCCAAGTCGCGTCGACGCGAACCCCTGCATCACAGATTTAGGAGGACCCGCTCACCGAAGACGTGAACCCATTTAAGAGATCGCGCTTCCGCTCCTTGCCCTCTCCAAACCCATTCTTTGTCTACACAGTCTCCAGCCCACCACCCTCCTCATCACCAGCAATTGCCTCTTGGGACCTTACATCAGGTGGCGATTTCTCGTTCTTGACCAGAAAATACCCAGCTTATCCAACACACACAAAATGACTGCCCAGGTCACGCCGTCGAAGCAGGTCGGTGCCCCGCGTTCCCCTTTACGCGTCAGACGTGTCTCGAAGCTAACTCTTCGATTCTGCAGGCTGCTTCCGCAATTGAGGGTCTTAAGATGGAATCTCCCGTCAAGAAGCTCAGCTTCGCCGCCAACAAAGAGAACGCGCCCTTCGACGCCGACCTCGCCACCCTCGAGGCAGAGTTTGACGCCAACCACAAGACCACCATGAACAAGACGGAGGAGCCAAAGGCCGCGGTGGCTCCCACCGTCAAGCCCGAGGAGGCCGACGAGCCCCTCCTTCAGGAGAACCCGCAGCGCTTCGTGCTGTTCCCCATCAAGTATCACGAGGTACGTGACGCGCTCCGACGCGATCCGACGCGTAAAGTGGATTTCATGCTGACGCAGGACCCTGCAGATCTGGCAAATGTACAAGAAGGCCGAGGCCTCCTTCTGGACTGCCGAAGAGATTGACCTCTCCAAGGACCTCCACGACTGGAACAACAAGCTCAACGACGACGAGAAGTACTTCGTCTCTCACATCCTCGCCTTCTTCGCCGCGTCCGACGGCATCGTCAACGAAAACCTGGTTGAGCGCTTCAGCGGCGAGGTCCAGATCCCCGAGGCCCGCTGCTTCTATGGCTTCCAGATCATGATGGAGAACATCCACTCCGAGACCTACTCCCTCCTCATCGACACGTACATCAAGGAGCCCTCGCAGCGCACTCATCTGTTCAATGCCATTGACACTATCCCCGCCATCCGCAAGAAGGCCGACTGGGCCCTCCGGTGGATCACCGACAAGAAGTCGACCTTTGCCCAGCGGCTGGTCGCCTTTGCTGCCGTCGAGGGCATCTTCTTCAGCGGCGCCTTCGCGTCCATCTTCTGGCTCAAGAAGCGCGGCCTTATGCCGGGCCTGACCTTCTCCAACGAGCTCATCTCGCGCGACGAGGGCCTGCACACCGACTTTGCCTGCCTGCTCTTCTCGCACCTCAACCACCGGCCCAGCAAGCAGGTGATTGAGGACGTCATTGTCGACGCCGTCAAGATTGAGCAGGAGTTCCTGACCGAGGCGCTCCCCTGCGCCCTCCTCGGCATGAACTCGAACCTGATGAAGCAGTACATTGAGTTTGTCGCCGACCGCCTGCTCGTCGCCCTCGGCAACGAGAAGGTGTATCGGTCGACCAACCCCTTCGACTTCATGGAGAACATCTCGCTCGGCGGCAAGACCAACTTCTTTGAGAAGCGCGTCGGCGAGTACCAGAAGGCGGGCGTCATGGCCAGCACCAAGAAGCCCGTCCAGGAGGACGGGGACGAGGTCAAGAACGAGAACGGCGGCGACTTCAACTTTGATGAGGACTTTTAAGCGTGTCGCTGATCTCGCTCTCTTGTTTTCTCCTTGTCCTCTAATACCCCCTCTTGTACTCAGCATTGGCTCTCTCTTTTCGCGCGGCATCTTCTGGCTTTGAAGCAGCAGGCTTTGTCGAGTTCCTCTCGCCTCCTTTCGAGGTTGGATATCTCTCACACATGTAAACAATGCTGCGCAGGCGGGACTGCGTTGGCATGATGGTGTCTGGCGTTGGCGGTACGGCCTGGTATGGTCTGGTTTATGACGGCATGCGATGGGGATTGGTGGACTACATTCTTGGGGCATGTATGAGTAGATTCTCATGCTAGCAATCAGATGTGTGAACATGACTGGTGGTTCTGTGACGCGTGGTTAGATGTTCGTGACCGCTCACCCCGTGCGCAGCAACTCGATACGGTGACTCTGGAAGCATAGTTCTAGTTCCAGCGGCAGCCATTGCGAGTGGTTTGGTTGCTGAGGTCTCGCCGTCCTCGACCAAGCACCTTGCCCACCCAACCCATCGACTGCCAGCTCCACTGTATCTCTGCCTGTTTCCCTCACCTGTATTGCC
Organism: Parathielavia hyrcaniae; assembly: GCA_033575675.1. Lineage (NCBI taxonomy): Eukaryota > Fungi > Ascomycota > Sordariomycetes > Sordariales > Chaetomiaceae > Parathielavia > Parathielavia hyrcaniae. The sequence continues at coordinate 2,649,891 of MU863624.1, forward strand.
CACTTGCTACACATATCATCCTCCCTCTCACCTCTCACCTCTCACCTCTTCCCCTTCTTCTTCTTCCCCTTCCCTCCACCACCCGCACCACCCTGACCCGACGACCCCTGCGGAACCTGCTTCTCAGCAGCCACAGGCGTCTGCACCCCGCTCCCTTCCCCTTCCAGAGGAGTCAGTCCACCACCGCCAGCTGCACCCGCACCCGAAACATCACCCATGACGACATCCTCCTCCTGCTGCTGCCCCTTCACGCCAGCCATATCCTTGCCCAGCGACCCCAACATCTGGACCAGCCTGCCCACCTCGGCCGCCTTGGAGGTCTTGTACTTGAGGGTGATGCCGCTGCGGGGGTCGAATGTTTTCAGGACGAGGTGGCCGCGCGGGGGCTTTTCTTCCTTGTCCGTGTTATGTGCCTGTGATTGTGATTGGGATTTTGATTGTGATTGTTGTTCTGGGGTTGTTTGCGACGCATCTTGTTGTTGTTGATCTTGCTGTTTCTTGTTGGCCTTGGGGATGCGGCGGGCAGGTTTGAGGTGGTAGCGAGTTGTTATGCGCGTCTGTGGGCGCGGTGGGTTGGTTTAGTGGGTGTGTTCTGAGGAAAAATGACCGTGGGGAAGGGAGGATAGAACGTACGGTTGACGGGCGGGCTTGGAGGAGGAGGGCGGACTGGTGCAGCCAGTCCTCGGCCTTTTCGTAGTATGGCATTTTTCTTGCCGTGGTGGCCGTTTCAGGCGGTGCGGAATTTAAGCGGGTCGGCTGCCGGTATGGCGATCGCGCGAAAAATGAGCCCGCGTTGTTATGTCTTCGTGAGTTGCTCGAGGAGGTACGATAAATCTTCTTGGGCCGGCATGTTCCAGTTGATGCTTGCGGTTGGAGTTTTGGTTCCTGAACTCTCGGCGAGTTCCGGTGGGGCCAGCGGATTGCGGGGACGGAGCTGCCACACGTTGGATCCACGCAACCCCTGATCGAGGATACCGAGCTTCGCCAAGCGCCTTGTGAATCTTGCTTCACAGTTGACAGGTCCAGAATTTTATTGATTTCTCTTGTTGATTTGCAAACATTGCCTATAGGCACACCCAATCCGCTATTCACCAAACGCCGCAACATGCAAGGGTATCTCAATCCGTCCTGATGCCATCCTTTTAACCCAACACAGAACCTCCTTCATCCCAGCCCACCCTTTTGTCCGTCTACAGATTGGGATCAGGCAGCCAGAACATGAGGTCCTGGTCCGCCGTTGCAAACATGTTATACCGCGGATTGTAAGCCACCACGGCCGTCTCCCGCTTGTCCTCCAGGACGTGCACCGGTTCCAGCACCTTGTCGCTTCCCGGCGCCATCAGCGTGTCCCACACGAGTAGATCGGACTTGGCACCGCTCAGGACGTAGCGGCCGTCCGGGGCAAAGCAGCACTCGCCGCTACTTTCCGCGGTGCCTCCTTCTGTCTCACCCGCCGCCCGCCGTCTCGTGCTTGCGCCGGGCTTCCTCAGATACGCCTTGAGGCTCCCGTCGAACGAGTCGAGCAGGAAGTGGCCGTCGCCGCGCGATCCCAGAAGCAGGTGCTTCCCGTCGTTGGAGAACTCGAGCTTCGTCCAGCCCTTGAAGGCAGCCTCGGCGCCAGCCGGCCCGCGGGCTTTGAGCACGTCGAAGACGGAAAACGGCGCCTTTTCGTAGTTGCGATAGTCGTACAGCAGGATGCTTCCGCTGGACGGCGATGCCACGGCAAACACATTGCCTGACGGGTCCCAAGCGGAGAGGTATGGCGTGTTGAGGAACAGCTTGCCTGTCCACTGCTTTGTCCCTATGTTCCACAGCAGCACTGTATTGTCGGCGCTGCACGAGATGAAGTTGTCGGCGCCGGGGTGCAGGGCTAGGCTGGTGACGGCGGCTTCGTGCCCTTCGAAGTAGCGGATGAAGGAGTTGTCGTGCGTCGCAAGATACCGGATCGCGTCTAGACCGGGTCAGCCTTGGCACCGGCCAATGCGCTTTGCAGCACCTACCATTCTGCTTTGTGCTCGCATAGATGATGCTCGAGCTTGCGTGGGCAAACTTTGCCAACTTTACGCCGTACTTCTTGCTCAGCAGGCTTTTATCGTGCCGGCCGTCCTTGACGTTGTAGATTTGGATGGTCTCGTCGCTCTCCGACGTCATACACAGCTCGCCGGGGTCGTCGAAGTCGATGGACAGGGCACACGGCTTGGGCTTGCCCTCCTTGAGGTCGTCTCGTTGAAACAACTAGAGACGGTTAGTAGAAGGGCCGACAGAGCCGGAGACGGTCACAGACCTTTGTCGGTCTGAAGGACGAAATGACATCGCTGACAGGCGTGGTGCTTGGGACATTGACTCCTAACGTCCGCGTAATGCTTAGCGACGGAGTAGCTGCTGCGTCGTCGATATCCATTGGGGTGGAGGCCATGTTGGGTGTGCCGGCGCGGGCCGGGTTGGTGGGATTGATGCGAAAGTATTGGAGCTTGAACCAAGCTCGGCTCGGGACTTGTAGCGAGCTCCCCGGCAAGTCAGCATTACTGCCGGGCGGTGAGTGGAATGGAGCTGCAGGTCCCGATTGCCGGAGGCAGAGAATGGGGCACCGATCGCCGGCGATTGGCTCGTGCTCACTGAGAAATGCCTAACTATTTTGTTAGCGGCTGCAAGGGCCACGAACGTTCCGACGATGAGAATTCGTCGGCGCGCTGACACGCAGCCCGAGTCAGCGCCAATGGGGCGGATATACGCGGCGTTGCCCAATTGACGGCTGAGCTGGCCGTTCTTGTTGAGCACTACGTTCTGTTGTTGATCTCCATAACCGCCCGCCCTCTTTCTTTTGTGTATGCTTTGTTGAGGAAGGTGGCTCTCAATCCCCGAATAGCTCGTCGGCCGAACGTCGAGGACGACTCGACAAGCGGCAGCGCAGTCTCTGCGAAGGGCCGATTCCGGCGGTCGTGATTCCCCGACGCCAGAAACTGCAGAAACCAGCGCAATGTCGACAACAGCTGGGTAGGTGCTGTCGCGCGCGCATCTATATCAAACCCCTAGTGGCTCGCTCAGACTCTGACATGGCTGTTCCCCCAGCGCCTTCCTGGCGGGCGGCATCGCTGCCTGCGGAGCCGTGACGGCGACGCACCCCTTCGAGACGGTCAAGATCCGCATGCAGTTACAGGGCGAGCTCCAGGACAAGGGCCACCAGCCGCACCACTACCGGGGACCGCTCCACGGCGTCTCCGTCATCGTGCGGAACGAGGGCCTGCGCGGCGTCTACCGCGGCATCGGGTGCGCCTACATCTACCAGGTGCTGCTCAACGGCTGCCGGCTGGGCTTCTACGAGCCGATGCGCGACGCCCTGACCACCCTCATCTTCAAGGACGGCAAGACGCAGAGCCTGGGCGTCAACATGTTCTGCGGCGCGGCGTCGGGCGTCATGGGCGCCGCCGCGGGGAGTCCATTCTTTCTCGTCAAGACGCGTCTGCAGAGCTACTCGCCCTTCCTGCCCGTCGGGACACAGCACCGGTACCGGAACGCCTGGGATGGGATGACTCAGATCTACCGCGGGGAAGGGGTGCGCGGTCTGTACCGCGGCGTGGGGGCGGCCATGATCCGGACGGGTTTCGGGAGCTCGGTGCAGCTACCGACGTACTTCTTCGCGAAGCGCAGGCTGCAGCGGCATCTGGGCATGGAGGAGGGCGCCCCTCTCCATCTGGCCAGCAGTACAGCCAGCGGTTTCGTGGTCTGTGTCGTGATGCATCCGCCGGGTAAGCTCCACCAATTTTGCGTTTTCTCCCGCGCGACATGTCTGACTTGGGTAGATACCATAATGTCCCGCATGTACAACCAGAACGGCAACCTCTACGCAGGCGTCTTCGACTGCCTAGCGAAGACCATCAAAACCGAGGGCGTTCTGGCCATTTACAAGGGCTTCCTGCCTCACCTGGCTCGGATCCTGCCGCACACCATCCTGACGCTGACCCTGGCGGAGCAAACGAACAAGCTGGTTAGGAGACTCGAGGGCCGATTCCTGCCAAGTGCTGCGTTGAAGACGGTATGACGGGCTTAGACATGTTGTTTTGGCGTTGGTTTTAAAAATGCATCGGGGGCGCCTTCATTTCGTGTTATACCAACGCTTAGGGATGTAGAGAGCGAGCGAGGGTGGCTGCCGTACGTATACACCTTGGACTGCTTGGAGCGGGCGGGCATTTTGGAGCTCAGTTCATCAAGAGACGACTCCGTCCATTGCGGCTGATTGACATTTCAGTCTATCCATTTCCGCGTTCATCCAACAGTCGATCTCTCACAGCCGTAGCACAGTCTCCCCAACCGTGTCGCCGTCGGTGACCCAGACCCCTCTTGAATACCCAACTCGCCCCTCCACCGCTCATCCCCGTCCTCGTCGAGGGGCAACCCGCAAAGCCCACAGCTCTCCCCACCACCCTCCCTCCCCGCTCTCACCAGCTTCCCCGTAGTCCGGGCGACGTTGGCCACAACAGACGGGTAATTCTCCTCCACCTCGGCAAAGTACCTCGCCATGACCTCTTCGATGCTCAGGTCCTTGTGCGACACCACGGGCCCCTCGTCCTGCTTGTCCGCCTGTATCAGCCCTGTCAGCGGCGGCTCGACCAGCCCCGCGTAAATGACGAGCTCCTTGCGCAGCGCGTCCCGCAGCGGGTGATGGACCAGCAGCCTATCCCGCTCCTTATCCCCTTGACCCATCCCATTCCCATTCCCATCCCCATCCCCATCCCCATCCCCATCCCCATCCCCATCCCCATCCCCATCCCCATCCCCACCCAACCCCAACCCCTTGCCCAAACCAAGACTTGTCGCCGTCGTCATCGCCGCAGCAACAGCAACAGGAGTAGCAGGCCCGTCCCCCACGACCCAAGGCAGCGCAAACCCCCTCCCCTTGGCCGCCTCGGCCAGCGTCAGCTCCGCCAGCGCCGTCGTGCTGTGACCCAGCAGCAGCGCCTGGCAGCCGCGGGCGCGCGCCTGCGTCTGCAGCGCCCGGCGCGTCAGGTGCCGTGTCACGTCGGAGCGGGAGGCGGCTGTGCCGGCGGCGGTGGTGCTGCTGCTGCTGTGAGGCCACGGTGGGTTTGATGCGGGGTTGGGACCGGAGTGGTGGTGGGGGTCGGAAGTGGAAGTGGAAGTGGAAAGGGCTGTGGACAAGGGGAGGTTGAGGAAGGTGAAGCGCGGGTAGTGGGCGCGGTAGGCTTCGAGGGACTTTTTGGCGGCTGAGTGGGGAGGGGATAGAGGGACGGGGGAGGAGGGGGAAGAGGGGGTGACGGTCGTGGTGTCGATGTGGAGGACGGTGAGGTCGAAGGGGACGTTGCGGCCGCGGGCGAGCTGGAACTCGACGTTTTCGTTAAGGAGGTGCAGGAGGACGGTGGAGGAGACGCCCAGGGAGAGGCCCAGCAGGTAGTGCCGGGTGCCGGTGGGGGGGCCACCGCCCGATGAGGGCGGCGGCGGACGGGTCTCCTTGCCGAGGAGGCCGATCTGCTTGATGCATTTGGTGGAGATGAATTTGGTGAAGCAGTCTCTGGAGCCAGGGCAAGTAGTTAGTGTGGACGTCTCGGTAACGAACGGAGTTGGTTTGCTTACCTGCAGACAGGCTGTGACCTGCTGTCAAGCGTCGCCTCCTGGACACGGCATTTTAGGCAGAGCCGTAGGTGTGGCTCGCTTGACTTGGATTCGACCATGACTGATGTTGAAAGTTGAAACGTCAGGCCTGGGGGTTTGGTGCCATCAAGCCTCGAATAAAAGCGACTTCCCGATGGGTTTGTAAGGGCGATAGACTTGGACGATGTGGAATGGCCAATCACTGAGACTGGTTATGCGCAATCGATCGACGGGTCAGTAAAAAGCTGCAGATTCGAGTTCTTGAGTCACTGAGAGAACTGGAGACTGGAGTGTAGATGCAGGTCTGTGGCTGAGTGCAAGTTAGGGTTAGGGTCCGAGTCCCCTCGAAGTCAAAGGGGCTCGTATCCTCCCCAGGCCATGCTCAGGCGGTGGCTATAGGAATGGAGAGATCTCAAGCGATGTCGAGCTATTTGGGTATATGGTCTCTTAATGTCATTCTTACTTGAGCAGCTTCCTCCTGAACCTCGGTCGTTCCGCTCACGTCCAGACTCCAGAGGCCCTACCCTCGCTCGCTCCAAGAAGAGGTCCCTTAGGATGTAAGGCATCTCCGTTTTACGAGGCCAGGGTACCAATCCATCATTCTCAACATCATGACTAATCTTTTTCGGGGGCGTTGTCCGGTCTCCATCTTGAGATTCGAGTGACAGCACACGGGGTAGATCAAGAGAGTCCCCTGGCACACACAGCGAACGAACACCAAAGTCTTCGTCTGTGGTCTGTCTTCACTGCCACGGCACAACTCACTGGCTGCGAAACAAACAAGCCAGATCCCCCGCCTCGAACCAGGCGCGGTCCTTCTGCCAGGCGCACAGAACGATCTCCTTGGCCACGCCCACAACCTGCTCTACCTGCGCCTCCGAGCCCCAGCCCGGCGCCCGCGTGCCCCAGGCAATGAGATGGGTCCCGACGTGGAGCGCGGTGCGGAAGGCGAACTCGGCATCCACATCACCATAGCCCGCCGCGAACCCCTGGATCAGCCACTTTCCCTCGTCGATGCCCTTGAACAGAGACAGCTCGTACAGCTCGGCAATCATCTGCCCCAGGTCGAGCGGCGGCAGGCTGAACTGGCACACCTCCCAGTCCACGATGAAGATCGGGGTCTCGTTGCCTTCTCTCAGCGGCCGATCTGGCAAGAGGGCGCTGTTTGTTTCGGGATGTCAGCCCAAGGTACGGAATATGAGCGGGTCTGGCTAGGTAATTGGCAAATGCCGACCTACTTCCCAGTCCAGAAGTCCCCGTGGGTGATCTGGAGATCAGATCTGTCGAGTTCTGCTGCCGTCGCCTCCCGTATCTTCTCAAACGTCTCCTTTGCATCCCCGAGAATGGACGGGAAGTTGGCGACTGTGTCCACCAGCGTCGCATAGTTGGCCTGGTGCTTGATTTTCTGCATGGGCGCGTTCGACTTCACCGCCTCACGGAAGGCCGACTGCTCCGGAAGCGAGGCCCAACGGTGGAAGCCGCGGAGCCAGACGCCCAGACCCCGGCCGAGTTCGAGACAGAGCGGCTGCCGGGACGGGTCGTGAGACGAGAAGTGCTTGAGCGCGTACTCCTTGAGGCTCAGCGCCTCGGGGAGGTACTCCTGAACCTGTGTGTTGGTGTCCGGGCTGAAGTGGTAGAGCTTGGGTGCTCGGACGGTGTATGCGCCCGCGGTCGCCGGCAGCCCACCGAGGGCTTTCAGGCATTCCACCTCGGCCCGCTACACGCGACAGTCAGCGACCTGGCTGAGTAATGTGTTATGGCGCTGAGAAGGGGACTTACGCAGCGGGTTGTGGGGATCTGCCAGTCGGGCATCGACGCGATGTAGTCCTCGCCATGCTTCACAGCGACCTCCTTCGTTCCATCCGGAAGGGGATCTGTGAGAGTGCCTTTGAAGATGAAGTTCGCTGTCCCTCCCGAGAGCGGCTTCAGCGAGGAGCACGCATACGCTGTGCTCCTGAGCTCTAAAAGAATCTCTTCCGAGAGCCGAGTAGCTTGCGCACCTGCCATGGTTGATGTCTTGCTGTCAGGCGCGAGGACTGAGGTATTTGAGAAAATACTGCGTGACAAGAATTAGGTAAGAGTTCGGGCAGGTACTGATACTTTCTGTCTTAAGTTGTCATGTAGAATGAGATGAACAGCTCTTTCCCCATAGGTCCAGCACAGCATCTTATTGAAGCGAAGCTTCAATGACAATCTCTGACATGGTGTTTACACATGGAATGAGTGAGGAAGGAGCTTTCGATTCATTTACTGGGCTTCCATAGGTGAGTTTCTCGGAAACGGCCCCTGACCAGTGAAGAAGCGGGCCCGTCTGACTCTGTGCATGTCCCAGCCAAATACCTAAGCGAGCGGCGCATAGTGCCTGGAACTGACATTCCCGGCGACGGAGGCCGAAAATTCAGGACTCGACTTCGACATGAAGCGCGATCTCAACGCCCGGCGACTGTCGTGATGTGTCCTGCCGAGGGAGGAGTGTCTGATGAAATGGGCTCCCGTCCGTTCATCAGCGCAACTTACCACAGGCTCACCTCGCACCTTTGCAAGAGAGTCACCAGCGGAACTTCATCACGTTTCTACAACTACTTACCTGTCGCCGGCGTCACCACACTCACACCCATCCGAGACCGGTATGACGCCCAATCGCGGCTGCCTCCCGGTCCGGCACCCTGCTGCCGAGCAATCACAGCTGATACCCAGCCGTGAGCAGCAGCCGCCAGCACGTACAGCGTCTGTCAGGACATCAGATACCTGCCCCAATCCATACGTCACCTTAGCTACCCGTTCTGTTGCTCGGCTCCCCATCCTCCGCAATAACAGCACCGAAGGCGACCATTGCGCCGGTCCGACACGCCCACACAAGCGGCGTCGTGCCCTCCTCCTCCTCTTCCGCCTCCGCGCCTGGCTGCACCGTTCCCGGCCGGGTCTCGGTGTCAGCCGAGGCCGTCGTCGTCGCTTTAGCAAGCAGCCGCTGCATCCGAACCCCCCACGCGCCAGACACGGTCTCGGCGGTGACAGCCGGGCTGCGGATTACGCTCGACGGCGTGTACAGCGGCGCGCCGCGCGCAACGAGCTCCCGGACCAGCGGGACGGCGGGCGTCCACTTGGAACGATCATCCTGCGCGTCGGCGGGTTCCCAGTAATTACCCCGCGGGCGATGCGATGCCAGCGCATGCAGTGCCGTCCAACCCTCGTCTGTCACTACACCCGCCCTGGCGCCTCGCTGCAGCAGGAGGCTGGCCAGTCTGCACGCTCCGGCAAGGGCCTTTGGTGGGGTGGGCATCAGCGCGCAGAGCAGGGGCGTCCAGCCGTTGGTGTTGGCCGCGTCGACGGGAACGCGGCGGTCGAGCAGGAACTTGGCAATGTCCTGCTCCCCGCCGGCTGCGGCGTAGTCAGGAGTGATTCTCGGTGTCGTGTCTGTAGGCCGAGGGCGGTGTCGGCATTCGCGCAGCGGGCGAGGCACAGCTGGAGCTTCTCGAGGGAGCTGCCGTAGGCGGCGGCATGGAGCGGCGTCGCCCCGTTCTGATCTGGGATCTCGGGCGAGGCGCCGTGGTCCATGAGGAGGCGGAGGGCTTCTATAGAAGATGAGAAGTTGAACGTTGCCTGGAGTGGCGTGGGGCCTTCGGCGTTCTGGATGTTGGGATTCGCTCCCTTCTCGAGCAGCGCCTTGAGGGCGCCGATCCGATCCGCCAACGGGGCTGCGATGCAGAGTAGCGGCCGTTTCAGGTAGGTTGCGTCTACATTCCCGCCGGCATCGACAAGTCGACACACAAGGCGGTGCGCTCGGGCGTTGTACTCGGGTGTGTCGTCGTCATCCGGTCCTATATAGTGGGTAGACCCTGGGCCGAAGTCGACGCACCGGCCCAATGCCTCCTGGATGTCGTCGACCTCGTACCCGACCTTGGCGAGTAAAACTGTGACCACGTTGTCGTTCCATTCCGCCGCGGCATCAAGGAGTGCCCGCCGCTTCTCGTCCACTGACCAGCCATCCCACATGTCGAGAAAGTCAGCCACCAGGTCTGCCTGACCATATTGTGCAGCCACGACGAGGCTCGTGAGCTCGCTTATCCTGCGCAGCGAGGGGTAGAAGCGGCCGTCGGGCCCGACGAGTCGCCAAAACAGACGAGCCATCTCGCGCCGGCCGTACCGGGAAGCCGCCAGGATGGGAGTGTAATGCAATTCGCGTTCGTCCACCACCGTAGGGCGCACCCCGGCATCCAGCATCACGCGGACAGCGGTCTCGTCTCCTATGTAGATGGCGTGGTGCATTGCAAGGCCGATCGAGGCATGGTCCTCGTCAATGGCAGGACTCCAGAGTGGGAGGAGCTTCGTGAGATATTCTCTGTTGCCGTGCTCGAGGTACGTGTGTACCAAATTGTCGAAGTTGGGTCCCATGGTTTCCTGTCGATGCAGAAGTGCGTCTCGCCCTGCGAGCGTGTACACTGCTATCGTCTGATGCATCCACTGTTGATCTGTTTGAATCAGTCATCCTCGCCTGTAGCTGTTGTCAATTCAACAGCAACAACTTCTTCATCGGTCACACTGCTTCGTCAATCGAAGATTCATGGGCTGCCCCGGCATCGGCTAACGGTTGAAATCGACTTGGCACGCTAACGATAATACTAAGCTCTTTGACGCTCCACCATGGAACGGCCCAAAAGGACGCCGCTGCCAGTGGGGAGCCAAGCACGGCCCGGGTCTGGAATCTCGACATTCGCTTCTGAAACAAGGCGAGCTTTCCTCCACTACCAACACTCGACAGCCGCATGAAGAGCCGTCTCAAGTTGCCCGACTGCCATCCAATGGCTAGGTTCGCTCCATCCGCTCGAACCGTCCCGGACTCGTCCCGGCAAAGCGATTAAATTCCCCGCGATCCAAACTCTGCCACAACGCGCCCAAAGTCAATCGTCCCCTAGGCTCCCATGCTTGTTGCTGCCGCCTGGATGCCAGCACTAGCGCCGGACGCTGACCGTTTGGCGATTTGAAGCGCGGCCTCACCACCCGTGGCCAACTCTGCGGCACCAGGCGCAGCTACTTCCTTCAGTCTACCTAACCACTGCCTCTGGTTTCGGTCTCTGGTCCTGGATGCGCACCTGGGAAGGGTGCAAGCTTACTTCAAGACTTCTGGGCCAACAACAACACCGACGGGGAACCTTGGACTGAAGCCACCCAAACACGACACATCCGACCCTTTCTTCCTGGGTTGAGCGCATGTCACTGCCTCTTTTCCGGAAGAGAATCCAACCATACACTGGCTCCCTCCGTTTGACATCTACCTAGTTCGCGACCCCCCTGCTTTGCGCTGCCTGCTCAGACCGAATCGTCACCCGCGCGTCGCCAGTCGTCTATCTGACCACAACACACCGAATGAACCTTGAGCCTCCTTGACATCATAAAGGGGTGCCTAGACCACAATCTCTCCCTTCCAGTCTTCTCTTCATCGACTTGAATCAACACCACGAAACCTTCACACCACCCGCCGTGGTTACTGTTCACCATCGTCACAGCATCATCACGGCCCATCATTATGGCAGAGGTGCAGCGACAGTTGGCGACCCTGTCTATTTCCGCCGACCCGCGACCCGACGAGCGGACTCCCCAGCCAATCCCGGTGCCGCCGCGGACAATAGCGCCCGAACAAAAACGTCAAAGTCGCCTGGCTGTGGACCCGTACTCGCCTGTGAATCAAAACGGCAGCTTCGAGTTCGACCGCGTCATCAAGAGCGGCTACGTGCAGAAGCGCACGCAAAAGACAAAGGTAGTGCTCGACCCCAAGAACAGATAGGTTGTGAGGGGCTGTGCGTGCTGACGGCGAAGATGCAGACATGGCGAACCATCTACATTGTCCTGCGACCGAACACGCTCTTCATCTACAAGTCGGACAAGGAGGAGAAGCTTCGGCGCAAGGTCTACCTATCCGACCTGACCGCCGTGACGCTGCTCAAAGACCCCAAGAACAAGCGACAAAACGTGTTCGGCTTGTTTTCACCCTCCAAAAACTACCACTTCCAGGCGCCGACGCTGAAGGATGCTGAGGAATGGGTCAGCTTAATCCGGCAGGATGCCAGGATAGAGGAGGAGGAAGAGGAGATGTTCCTGGCAAGTCCTGTTGTCCGACCGCCGTCGCTCCTCCCTGGAGCCCAGCCCGGCAGCGTCGACTTGGTGAGGCCGGCGGTGGCATCACCGGACCGCTTCTTATCGAGTTCTCCGGAACCACCCGAGCCCCCGATACGCAATCTTGGAAAGCCGCCGTATGCCCGGAGGGCGTCACACCTCGATTCCTCGGGTCTCTCGGGCACCGAGCTGGCGAGCCATTCGGATTTCTCAGACTCGGACATGCACCGGATACCAGGCGCATCTTTTGAGAGCTTGGCGGTCCAGCAACCATCCACGTCGCCAGGGCCATCCAGACCCAGCTTGGGAGGAGGGGGCACCGGCAATCGAGTCAGCGGGACTCACCACCACGACGCCTATCCGGACCGCGTCATCTGGCAGGGCTGGTTGTGGTTCCACCGCAGCAAGGGGGGCGTGCGACAGTGGAAGAAGTCGTGGGGCGTCGTGCGGCCAAGGAACCTCATACTCTACAAGGACGAGGCCGAGTCGTCGGTGCTGTTCGTCCTGTACATGTCGTCGATTGTCAACGTGGTCGAGACGGACCCCATGAGCCGGACCAAGAAGCACTGCCTACAGATCATCACGGACGAGAAGAGCTACCGCTTCTGCGCGCACGACGAGGAGGCCCTATTGCAGTGCCTCGGCGCCTTCAAGAGCCTACTTGCGAAGCGCCGGGAGCTCGAGGCCAAGGCGGGGACCACTTCGAATGCGACCGCGAACGCGGCTGCAACGGCAACAGCCGCCGCGGCGAGTGCTGAGCCTCGCCCCCTACCGTCCTGAACCAGCATTGCTCTCCTGTGGGCAACAACGCTGTACAACCAAGTTCTCGAGGAAACCTCGAGCGGATCTTGGAGACTTGGACTCGGGCAACTCATGGGAGGAATCATGGGCGATACAGCGCTTCCGTGACCGCCGACTTGGCTATATGGTAACCTGCTAGTGGCGACTGCCGTTGCGCTTTCTAATGTTCGCTTCTGACGACTGACGATCACTGTATGATGAGTACGCTTGTAACCACTACTTTTTGCCCAGCTTGGAGGCAACCGCCCGGTGAGCCGGTCATAATTGAATAATACAATGGTCTTATTTTAAAGCACTGATTAGGTTTTCTCGGCTCAGTTGCTGTATGTACTCTTGTTTGACTTACCAAACGCAGACAGCTGGAGCTGGAATTTGCCTACGCAGCATGATGCCCACACCCAAGGTGCCCCTTTGACTTTGGCAAGTCTTTGCATTGGATGGTCACACTGAGGGCCACATGGTACCCGGTACCACATACCGAGGCCTCTCAGGCTTGGACAACTTGAAGGCCAATGACAACAGAATCCTTGGAAGCTTCCATTGGTGGTCTTGGAAATGCGACGGAGCGACCACTCAGCGAGACACTCAGAGGCCTCGAGACAAGCCCACCAATACCAACGCGTACCCATGATCATCCTGTGCGACGGCATGTGCTAGACAAGCGTCGCAAGGCTCGGTCGCAAGGTTTGAGTGGGCGGACAGGGGGGTAGCGCGCCTCTGATGTCTTCTACAGTTGCTCGGGAGCTTGGCTTGGAAAAGGGACAGGAGCACAGATCATGAGGCGAATTTGCACTCCCGGCACTAGCACGAATCGGGCATGGTCGGTGGTCAGGGCTGGCAACCCCAGGTCACCAATTATCGGCCCGCGCCTGGGGATTTCACCTCCGGCCTCATCAAAACCCCAATTCGGACCGCTCCCCAATCACAAGACAGGACCACGGGTTGGCCTGGGGAGATGGCATCAGTCTCAGTTGTGACTTGTCGGTCTAGCCGTCCGAACCTGGAAGGTTACCTCAGCTGAGACTTATGGTTTGCTGCCCTACCAAGTACCCAAGCAGCCGACACAAGCACTCCTGGTGACTACTACTGGACTGTGGTATCCTGCCCCTGACCCCGTCCGGATGTCCAAGTTCCATAGCCAAGGCCATGAGGTTCCCTCCAACTGCCTACCGCCCAAGGAGGCGAGTGTGTTTAGGGGGTCCTCGGGTATACGGTACCGACGTCTAAGGTGAAGAAGCCCCTTTTCGGAATGATCAGCTGTAGAGCTCTACACATGGCACCTTATAATCCTGCTTCTGGCACCTCCCCGCGCCTGACTTGGTTGATGTAAGAAGTGATCTTGGCACGCCCCCGAGTCGATAAGAACAGGTGCCGCTCGTTTCTCCTGTTCTTCCTCACTCTCATTGACCTTCGCGCAGGACGTTCGTTTTATATTGTCTACTACCTTGTAGTTGTCTCTCGTTTCAAGACGTTGTCGTCTGTTGCCAGTTAAATACATCCCAGGCCACCGCGTGGTTGGATATATATCACCATCTTTTTCACTTTTCACCATCGCCATCTCACCAGTATCTCTCGGGCCCTGCGCGGACTAAAGGTACACCATGGCGGTCCTCCACCACTTCCTGGCCGTCCTCGGCCTGCTCACCCCCCTGATACGTGCCGTCGTGCCTCCTCCCCTCCCCCTCCACTCTTCCAGCCGCTGGATCCTCGACGCCGACAACAACCGCGTCAAGCTCCGCTGCGTCAACTGGGCCGGGCACATGGAGACCAACGTACCCGAGGGCCTGCAGCACCAGTCCATCGACTTCATCGTCGACTGGATCGCCGCCCAGAACTTCACCTGCGTGCGCCTGACCTACAGCACCGACCACGCACTCAACCCGGACCTGCCCGTGGCCGCCTCCTTCGCGGCCGCCGCCCGGGACGCTGGCGTCCCGGCCGCCGACATGACGGCCCTCTACAGCCGCGTCGTCGCGCGCAACCCCTGGATCACCCCGGCCACCACGACGCGCGACGTCTACGCCGCGGCCGTCGACAAGCTGTTCGCGCGCGGCGTGCTGACCCTGCTCGACAACCACGTCAGCAAGGCGTCGTGGTGCTGCCACATCAACGACGGCAACGGCTGGTGGGACGCGGGCGCCTGGTACAACCCGTGGAACAGCCGGCACTTCGACACGCAAAAGTGGCTCGACGGCCTGCAGGCCATGGCAGCCTGGTCGCTGTCGCACCCGGGCGTCGTCGCCGTCGGGCTGCGCAACGAGATCCGCGAGTTCCTGCTCCAGGGCACCCTCAACGGCCGCGCCGACTGGTACACGTACGTCAAGCGCGCCGGCGACCTCGTCCACGCCACCAACCCGGACGTGCTGGTCGTCGTCGGCGGCACGCAGAGCACCACCGACCTGCTGCATATCCGCGACGGCGGCAGGATGCTGGATACGAGCGGGTGGGAGGGCAAGGTAAGTTGTCTCCCACTTCATGTTTTCACTCCTATTGATGGGTTAGAAATGACTGACTCTGTTTTGGGACAGCACGTGTGGGAGATGCACGCCTACAGCTTCACCGTGACGTTCCCGGACGTGTTTGACAACTGCGACGTCGTGAAGACGCAGTACGGCGCCTTTAGCGGGTTTGTCCTGGAGCAGGGCAAAGCGTACACGGGCCCGATGATGCTGAGCGAGTTTGGCGTGGGCATGGAGGGCGGCGAGGCCCAGTACCAGGGGCTGAGCGCCAAGGACGATAAGTACCTCAAGTGCTTGGTGTCGTACATGCAGAACAACGACGCCGACTGGGCCGTGTGGGCGATCCAGGGGAGCTACTATGTGCGGGACAAGAAGGTCGACATTGACGAGACGTGGGGGCTGATGAACCACGACTGGTCCGACTGGAGGAATCCCGCCTTCCCGGGCATGCTGGGTGACATGTGGAAGATGACGCAGCAGCCGTAAGGGTGCAGTAATAATGGTGGTATTATTAGAATCTCTTCGCTTGTAGATACTTTTGTGTATGGTTTGTGGCTACCTCTTTGCAGGAACCAACGAATCGAAGAAGTGCTCTGATAGGTCTTAAATGTCAGCATCTTTCACCCGAAAGGGTATCTACTTAGGCCGTTTCCCGTGTCTCCCGTGTCTCCCGTGTCCCAACTTCCTGTAGAATAAACGGCAAAATAGCCGTTCCGACCACGCCCTATATTACCCATTGAGATTGAAGAATGCATCGTCAAACTCGCCAGGCCCGCTGTTGCTCTCGCCCGTGGCAAAGTATAGGTCGTTGAAGTTGCTGTTATCTCCGGTGCCCATGTCGTATTCGAGATCCATGTTTTCGATGCCCCCGGGCCCCAGATCGAAGAGGCCGTTGATCTTGTCGTCGACGTCCGCCATGTTGGTGGTCTCACCGGCCTTGTCGCCCTGGATAATTCCTAGCCCCATGTTGGCCACGTCTGCCGGACCTCCCAAGAACTGGTCCACGTTCATTCCTGGCACATGCCCGGCTTCGATGTTTGGCTTGTGGGCGGCTGGCGGCTGCAATGGTTGCTGCGATGCCCCCCGTTGCGTCTGGGCCACCTGCTTCTGGGCCTGTGCGTCACCAGAGAGCGGCGCGACGGAGAAGATCACGTCGGTGAAGAGCTTTTCGTTTCCAGTTGGCGCTGGGTTAGAAGAGGCGGCAGACACGTGACCTGGGGCATTGGTAGGAGCTGGTGTAGGTGTAGGTGCCGGTCGGTTTGATACTGGAACAGAGGCTGATTTGGCTTGCGCTGGATGGTGCAGAGGCGTCTGAGGAGCCGTCGCTACGACACCCGGTCTGAGTGCTTGATGCGCCGAGGCTTTGGCGTCTCTCTTTGGCGGAGCGCTGGCAGGTCTGCCTGGTGCGCCCGTGGCAGCGGCGGCAGCTATGGCCGGTCGATTTTGAGTGTTGGCGTTCTTGAGCTTGGGCGCTTTCTTGGGGTTAGGTACTACCGCCACCTCAGGCGATGCAGATTCAAAACCCATGTTTGGGAATGGGGCGACCGGCTTCGTGGTGTGCGTCGCGGGCGGAGGATGCCCCGCCAACCCTGCAAAAGGGTCCATTGCCGGCATCTTCGCGGACTCCATGTCGATGGCCATCGGTGCGGGGGGAGCAATCTGTTTCGGCTCTGGCGGTGGTGGTTGCCGGCTCGCCCTCAGTTGCCTGAGGTCTCGCTCGAGGACCGCCTTGCATATGAGCTGCGCGAGGTTTAGCTTGGACGGCCACACCAATACATTTTGCTGGAGTATGCTTACCAGCTCGGACTCCAACTCATCCAGCGCGCAGTTGAATTTCTCAATAGCAGGAGGAATACGCGCCTGTATGGCCGCAGAGGCCGCGGCGGGATTTCCCTTGCCATCCCGTCGGCCAGATTTGAAACCCTTGGCTACGGTGACCAGCTTTGGAAGCACCCAGTTAGCGAAGATGAACCGCCAGGTTTGCAGGAGTCGTCTCTGCAGAGCCACTTTGTCACTTACCACATCATTGACCACTTGCGGCAAGGCATCGAGCGGCCGCTGACCAGCCATTTTGAAGAGCCCTCCGATCGCAAGGCGGAGTGAGGACTACTATCTAGACAACGGCGTTTGAGATCCTGGCGAGCCAATGACCCCTGCTCAACGGATAGAATCTTGGGTGACGCGGATGGGAGGGTTTCTGTGGGCCAAGGTCGAGAATGGATGGCTGAACGCTATCTGCGGACCAGAAGCCGGGGAGGTTTCCAATAATTCTGTGATACAGGGTCAACACAAACGGACAACAGAGATACGGCAAACGATTGGGCTGACCCTGTAACTTTCTGGAGAGACGGTTCGATGTTGTGTCAGGAGCGCAATGTACCAACGGTTTTCTTTCGTTTGTTCATTTGTTCGTTTGTTCTGAAATATTGGAATGCAGACGAAGAGTATTCCTCATGGATTCTGGGTACCACTTACGCAGTGGTAAAGTCATCAACACGTGATCACCCCGGTACTTCGTCGAGATGAGGTGATTGTGCTTTGGCATCGCTTCAGGTCCCAGCTCGCTTGGGAGTGGGGTGTGGGGAGTGGAGAAGAGCGGCCATCTTTGTTCGGTTGACCAATCAAACATTGGTGCCGAATCTCAAGATTCCCTCCCCACACGTCCGCACATCAGATGGGTTCCAAAGGGATCAACCAAAGGAGCCATACACAGTAGGAATACCGTGAGCAGATCAGGTTTCCGAGGATACAAGTGATTCTGGACACGGAGCTGCTGCCTGTCTTGGAAAGCCAGTCATTGTTGTAGCTACCTACACAGTGTGTCTTGCAATCTGACACAGAGCACTGCTACTATCTAGACAAGGTACGGTGTGGGGTTAACTGCCCGTGCCTCTACTGTGTAGGAGCTCAGCAATGGAAGATCGTCCAAACCGAGAGGAAGCCTTCGATTGATGGCCCTCACACAGCCCGGTAACACCTTGCTCAAATGGAGCTCGTGCGCTGCATCACCAGGGGTTGGATTGGACAGAACAGCAAGGCCGATGAAGCATGCTTATATCGAACAGGGATCCAGAGACTTCAATCACGAGGAGGGGCTGCCGCGCTATGGCCACCATGAGAACCGTGTCCTGTTCTTTCAGCGCCCAGCGATGCTCGCCAACAATCCAGTTGAATGGCACGATCAAAATTCCCCTCCTCTTGGTGATGCCTGCAACGCTCCTCTCTTGCATCTCTTTTTTCCCTAGCCTCCTTTCAACACCAAGGAAGGTTATCACGTATCCTCCTGGATCGGCCGGCGCTGTTTTGATTTTGGGGGCTCTCCTCCTTTAACGGCCGGGTCCTTTCCCTCTTCCTTTGTCGTTTCTCTGCTCCATCTCCTTATCATCCTTGCCGTCGTCGTCAATTCGGGGTCTGTCTTATTTCCTCGCCGTCTCCTCGTCCCAGCCCAAACGCAGTCCGGGTTTGAGCGTCTGCTTCTGCGACTTCCAGCTTCAGTTTTACTGTCCGGCGACTGGGCGCTCCGCTTTCCGACGATATACGGTAATCAGTACTCCGTACAGATTACGGCTCTTCCATCCCAGCTTCCATTGACCGGCTGTGCTCTCAGTTCTGGTTGGTTCCAAGCTGTTCTGCGCTTCCTCGTCTCACCTGCAGCGACACTTCTTGTGGGATTGCTGAGAGGAACACTCCAGGATACCTCGCTGGTTCCTGCTCCTCTTTGTCGCCTTCTTTGCGCCGAGGCAAGCAAGCATCTTACCCTGCAAAAGCAGTCTCTCCTCAGTGGGGTCTGCGCTGCCAAGAAAGGGCCATCTCCCGCTCGTCGCCATCTTCTTTGCTCCAGCGGCCCGAACTCTTGCCACAACAAACTCTCGCAAACATGGCTGACAACGGTCCCCCCACGGCATCGGGCCAACTGCCGCCTCCTCCGCAGCCCAACGCGGGCGCGCCTGGCTACGAGAACGGCCAGAACGCTGGCTCTGGCCCGTCGCACTTGCCCCCGCCCCCTCTCCATATTCCGCAGAACACGAACCCGATCCCGACCGCCATTACCTCGCCCATGGGTGCGGGCGGCGATAAGAGCGGCATGATGTCGCCAGGCAGCGGTGGTCCATTTGGCCGCCGCGCTGCCCCGGAGCCGAACAAGCGTGCGCTGTATGTTGGAGGCTTGGACCCTCGCGTCACCGAAGATGTCTTGCGCCAGATCTTCGAGACTACAGGTCATGTTCAGAGTGTCAAGATCATTCCGGACAAGAACGTAAGTGCTGGTTTTTCCGATGCAAACAACACCGCTGGGGCATCCATTGCCAACATTGAGGCTCGTTACTTCTTTTTTTTTCTCTTGTCCCTCTTGGAGATTTGTCCGCTGACTAGTCGGGATGCATCAGGCCAAGGGCTACAACTACGGTTTCGTTGAGTACGACGACCCCGGTGCTGCCGAGCGCGCCATGCAGACTCTGAACGGCCGCCGGGTCCACCAGTCGGTATGCTTGGCCACGCAGTATCATGGAAACTCAGAATCATCGTGCTGATAGGCACTGCTTAGGAAATTCGCGTCAACTGGGCCTACCAGTCGAACAGCAACAACAAGGAGGACACTTCGAACCACTTCCACATCTTCGTCGGCGATCTCTCCAACGAGGTGAACGACGAGGTCCTCCTTCAGGCCTTCTCCGCATTTGGCTCCGTCTCGGAGGCTCGCGTCATGTGGGACATGAAGACTGGTCGCTCTCGCGGTTACGGCTTCGTTGCGTTCCGCGAGCGTCCGGATGCCGAGAAGGCGCTGAGCTCCATGGATGGCGAGTGGCTCGGCTCCCGCGCCATTCGCTGCAACTGGGCCAACCAAAAGGGCCAGCCGTCCATGGCCCAGCAGCAGGCCATGCAGCAGATGGGCATGACCCCGACCACCCCGTACGGTCATCACCATTTCCCTACCCATGGCGTCCACAGCTACGACATGATCGTCAATCAGACCCCGGCCTGGCAGACGACGTGCTACGTCGGCAACCTGACTCCGTACACAACACAGAACGATATCGTCCCGCTGTTCCAGAACTTTGGGTTTGTTGTCGAGTCCCGCTTCCAGGCCGACCGTGGCTTCGCGTTCGTCAAGATGGACACACATGAGAACGCGGCCATGGCCATCTGCCAGCTGAACGGCTACAACGTGAATGGCCGCCCGCTCAAGTGCAGCGTACGTATCTCTTACTCGAGCCGCCGGTGGTAGGACGATGCTAACAGGTGCAACAGTGGGGCAAAGACAAGACGCCGAGCCATCCGCAGCACTTTGATCCCAACCAGCAATACAGCCCCCAGAGCGCGCAGACACCTGGCTACCCCGGCACGCCCTCCACCTATTTCAACCAGTACGGTGGTAGGTACTCCCGCGAGGCTGTTGCTCCGAGCGCGGGTGTTAACGCTCCCGTAGGTTCTTACCCTCCGAGCCAGCAACCGGGCTACGGTGGCCCTCAGGCTCAGTCGCCTGCCGCCTACGGTGCCCAGCCCATGGGCTACAGCCCCGGCCCGCCCAGCGCCGGTGGCTACGGCCGTGGTCAGCAGTCCAACGCGCAGTGGAGCCAGCCTCCCCCGGGCCAGAACTTCAACAACGGCTTTTCTGGCTACCAGGGCTAGGAGTCCAAGCGCCGCCATCATTGACTGACTGCACCTGGAGACTGGCTTTGAGGCCTGCGTCATTTTCTTTCTTAGTCTCGAAACTGCTGGAACGTTGCAACGCTTTCCAATGTCGGGATGTCTCTATTTCATGATCTGAGGGACCTATGACAGGCGGCCATGCAAGATGATTTTCGAGGGAATCTGGACAGGGAAATTGGAGCTTTCTATGCTTCTTCATTCGGTGTATTATGGCTTTTCGATGCTCAGTCCATTTCTCATCGTCGTGTCTGCTTCGTTGCCTTTGTTTTCTTTATCTTCTTCGTCTTGCAGTGATTCCCCCACGGGCATGATCTGATATCTGTTGGCTACATTGTTTCTTGCTCTCTACTACTCTGCTCCGACTTCTCAACTTCTCAAGTGATTTATGCCTGTCGTGTTTTGCCTGCTTTTCTGTCTTTTGCAGCTGGATACCAACTTGCTCGAGTCCCTTCTGTTTCGCCATTTCCATGTTCCCTTTGGACGAACGAGATCACGATCTTCTGATATACCTACCCTCGCCAGGTCTGCTTGCACCGGAGTAAAAAGGTGGTCTGAGGTTTTATCTTTATGTTTGTCTTCCATGCTACGGACGGGTGTCATGGATGATTGATTTCCTTCTACTCGAGTCAGGCGGACACTCGTCGATCGAGTTTGGTCTCTCGGGCTTTGCTCAAAGAGCTCCGCCGTTGGCACTACAGTAATTGCCAAGCAGCGGAAGCCGGATTTCACACACACACATACCCACCGAGGCGTCATCTTTCCCTGGGGAGTTCGATCTGTGAAGTGAGGATTTGGGGCTATTTCTTTCGGTTGGCCAGTAGGCTGGCTTGGGAAAGGGTAGAAGTTTGGTATCAGATCAAAAATTGGTGTTTTGGGCAGCGGAGAAATGAAACCCCATTTGTTCTTTGCCATGGCCAAAATCTGTTTGCTACTTGCCTGAGTGACGTTGAGGCGTTTTACTACCTGCGCGAGGGAATCGACTTGGAGACAGTTTCCCTGGGCTGGGGTGGCATGACCTGGCTTCGCTGGCAAACTTTCACCATTTGGGGGAACACGGATGGGTGGATAGGTCGCACGCGGCGATTGGGTACGTTAGGTTGTTGTGATGTGCCGTCCAGTACGGAGTAAATTGTCTCTGCTCAAATGATGCTCTCTCTGGATTGGGCGGGCGTATTCTTGGGGCTGGGGGGGTGCGGCGACGGGTGAAACGGGTCGAATTGTGCGGCTGGTTGATGCCCGATGCTCGCCAACGCGTTTGTTGTGGTGTGGAGACGGCCTTTGGATCCGTCTCTTGCTGTGTACTAATTGCTATGATACTTCTTTCTTCCAGTTTGCTGCGGTCAGATTGCGATGGATTGGCGGTTGCCCTAACGTACTTGTCGATGAGGATGACATGTGATGGGGGTCCCTGCATTGACGTGGTAGGGGCAAGTTGCATGGTCAGTCGAGGGGTTTGGCTCGACGCACGATCACTGTCCTGACGTGACATGCACGGTCTGCCAGATTTCCACTGTCACGGTTGTGATAGTACCTCAGGTACGGATAAGTAGTGTAGTAATCATCATGACTGTTGACTGCGGCCGTGAGTTGGACAGTTGGAAAGCTTGAGCATCCAAGCCGGCCAGCCCCTACGAATACTAGGGCAACTCCCGTCTCAAGCAAACCCGTCTTCTGCATCGAAAGCTTCACATGGATTGGGTTGGCTGGGTAACTACCTAGTCGCGTCTTTGGTGATGGCACCTCTTGTAGCGATGTCGATGAGCGAGAGCACAGCTTGAATGCTGGTGCTTGACGACAGCTGGTGTTCTTATTAAGTTGCTTGCAGTGTGCTCTGCGAATATGGCGTGTGGCGGCACCTGAGCAACCTGAGCAACCTGGTACGTTTCAAATGGAAGAAGTTGCGCTCGAGTGCCAAGCTGGCGTCAATTGGAGCTTGCAAACAGGGGATACCCGACCGGCTCAGGAACCCAACCCCATCGTGAACTCGTCATCAATTTGCCGTCGAAGGCCCTGCATCATTTTTGAGCCTTCACATAGAAATTCCGAGCGATCCCACCTCAACTGCTTTGATTTGTCCTCCTGCGCCAAACTACCTTTGTTGGCGCTCTCGTCTGGCGTTTCTTGCCCTTATTATCCTATCCGTAACTGACCCCTCTCTCAGCATCGTGCGGGTCCCCCGCCGCTCCTGCGAACAACCGAAGCGCGCTCTCATCAGCCAAGCGCCAACTCGATCGCCCCCCGGTCGATATCTTCTTGGCAGCACAGGTCCGGCCGCCGACCCGCTTTCTGGCTCGAGTGGGGCCCCCCTCCGCCGCAGGAGCAGTAGCAGCAGAGCCCAAGTCCAAACCTAGCCATTTGCAACCTTGTTCTGCTGCGACACACTCGACACAACAACACAACCCGGACGCTCCATCCTCGAAGCGTCGCCGCTTCGTTGTTCCAGCAGCAGCCATGGAACAATGGCAGGCGTACAGCGACCCTGTCGGCGCCGGCGGCCAGCGACGATACAATGGAAACACGGCTGCGATGGCGACCTCGTCTAGTCAGATGTCGCCGCGAGACTTTGGCACCGCCGGCCAGAACCCAGTGCAACAGCCCCCCGCCGGCTTCAAGTACGACAGCTACCAGGGCGGCCTGAACCCGCACCAGGCTTCGTCCGCAGCAACATCGCCCCTTGCCAGCCCCCATCTGCGCGACGGCAATGGCGACGTCGCCATGCACGATTCCCACGACTCGTACGCCGGCCTGAACAGCAGCGCCAAGTACCCGATGAGGCCCCATCATCAACAACACCTGTCGAGCGGCCGAGCCGCCAGCCTCCAGCAGGAGCCGTCTGCCGCCGCACAGCGATACTCGCCCATGGAGGTCCTGACTCCCACATCGCCCTACGGCTCCAAGCCTGGCAGCGCAGGCCAGTACTCGCAGCAGCCCACTCAGCGCCAGTCGCCCACACGTTCCTCCGACTATGCCTCGCAACAGAGCGCCTATTTCAACGCCCGCCAGGCCCCGCCACAACTACCGCCCATCAACCCGTTTGGCTCCGGGCAAGAGACATACTCACCCTCGTCCTTGACCCCCATGGACGGCGCTTACATGGACCCCAAGTCGCCCAAGCGTGTCCCGATGCAGTCGGTCATGCAGGACAAAGGACCGGTCCCCGAGTTCAAGAGGATCCGCGCTCCGACAGACCTCAAGCCCAAGGTTAACGACCAGCCGCCATTTCGGCGCGCTAACCCCGAAGGTGGTTTCATCAGCGTGAGTCTAAGATCCCACCAAAACCAGCATCAACCACCTGCCTGTCTCGGTCATCGCTCGAATCACTAACTCGTCGCGACAGCCACTCCAAGCGCTCACCGTGCAACTCCCTGCCACCTACCGAATCTGCAACCCCGGCTTCAAATACGAGTCTTCGCGTAATCCTCGCCGCGTGCTGACCAAGCCCAGCAAGGGCGTGAAGAACGACGGCTACGACAACGAAGACAGTGACTACATCCTTTACGTCAACGACATTCTGGGCTCTGAGGAGGCCGGGCACAAGTATGCCCCCGTTTTTCTATGCTGGAAGGTTGACATGTTGGGCTAACCGCTTGCCCAGGAACCGATACCTGATCCTGGATGTTCTCGGCCAAGGCACCTTCGGCCAGGTGGTTAAATGCCAGAACATGAAGACCCAAGAGGTCGTCGCTGTCAAGGTGATCAAGAACCGCACAGCGTATTTCAACCAAAGTATGATGGAGGTGTCTGTGCTGGACCTCGTAAGTTGCCGTGTTGCCCACTTTGAATCACCCCTCGATGCTGACCCCCAGTCTAGCTCAACACCAAGCTGGACAAGAACGACGACCACCATCTCCTGCGGCTCAAGGACACATTCATCCACAGACAGCATCTTTGCTTGGTGTTTGAGCTGCTAAGCGTGAATCTGTATGAGCTGATCAAGCAAAACCAGTTCCGGGGATTGAGCACCACCCTGGTCCGCGTCTTTGCTCAGCAGCTTCTTAATGGGCTGGCGCTGTTGAACAAGGCCAGGTTGATCCACTGCGATCTGAAGCCCGAAAACATCCTGCTCAAGAACCTCGAGAGCCCCATCATCAAGATTATTGATTTTGGTTCCGCATGCGACGAACGGCAAACCGTTTATACTTACATCCAGTCGAGATTCTACCGGTCACCCGAAGTCCTTCTCGGCCTGCCCTACTCTTCCGCCATCGACATGTGGTCGTTGGGGTGCATCGTGGTCGAGCTATTCCTCGGTCTTCCCCTGTTCCCGGGATCGTCCGAATACAATCAGGTATCGAGGATCGTCGAGATGCTTGGCAACCCCCCAAATTGGATGATCGAGATGGGCAAGCAAGCCGGCGAGTTCTTCGAGAAGAGGCAGGACGAGTTCGGGAGGCGCACGTACCACCTAAAGAGCATGGAACAGTACTCTCGGGAGCGTGGCGTCAAAGAACAACCTAGCAAGAAGTACTTTCAGGCGAACACGTTGCCGGAGATCATCAAGTCCTACCCGATGCCGCGGAAGAATATGAAGCAGTCGGAAATCGATAGGGGTGAGTGCAGAGCCAAGGCGTCGCGTGGCGCCGAGCGGAGCTGACCAGTTTGCAGAGATGAACAACCGCATTGCCTTCATCGACTTCGTCAGGGGCCTGCTCACCATCAACCCGCTCGAAAGGTGGTCGCCGCAGCAGGCCAAGCTGCATCCCTTTATCACACAGCAGAAGTACACCGGACCGTTCGTGCCGCCCATGAACCTCAAGTCGAGCGCCCTCAACCGGTCACCAGCTCCAGGCACACAACAGCAAATACAGGCAGAGGCGGTGAGCAAGCAAAGGGCACAAGCGGCCCAGGCCCAGGCCCAGGCCACGACAGCAGCTCAAGGGGGATACTCGCCAATGGTTGCCGGACAGTACCAACAACAAGGCCACGTGCAGCAGCCGCAGCCGCCGATGTACGGGAACAGCAACATGTACAACCCCAACAGCGCACACCCGGGGGCGCCGCCACCCTACAGCGGCCAGCAGGGCGGATACGGCCAGATGAGCATGCCGCAAGCGCCGGTGCAGATGCCGCCGGCCAACTACGCCGCCCAGCCCAACATGTACGCCCAGCAGCAGCAGCAGCAGCAGGGCCGGGCGAGGCAGCGCGCGTCGACCATGGAGCAGCAGCAGAGCGGCATCCCGGCCGCCATCCAGCGCGTCGCCAGCCACCTCGACCCCAACCAGCCCATCCGGCTCCAGCCCAGCCCCGCCTATTACCCGCCGCCCCCAGACGGTCTGGCGGGCATGGACCACGGCCAGACGACGAGCCGGCAGCCGAGGCGGGGGAGCCGGGCGCAGCAGGCTGGGGGACGAGGGGGGAATACGAGCAATCGCGACTTCATACGGAATCTGGAGGAGCGGACGCTGGAGGAGGGGTTCATGGGCAGTGGTCAGAGCCCGTGGCATTGAAAACGGGGTGTGGGGAGATCTGTCGGGGGGGGGTTGAGGTGGTGGTGGGAAACTGACCTTTCTTTGTTGGATATTATAACCTACGGGAGGCAGAGAGAGGGTTTGGTCAGGAGAGGGAGCGGGGGTTTGGGGAAGGGGGGGAAGGGGGGAGGGAGGGGAGGCGGGCTATGATGTTATGGGTTTCCTCATCATTTGCAAATTGCAATTGTCGGCGTTTGAAACTTGCTCCGCTGTTGCTCTTTTGCTTGCTTGCTTTGCCTACCTTACCTAGTTTTGTTGTTTTTGAGACTACAACATCATCATCGTCGTCGTCGTCGTCGTCATCATCATCATTGTCGTCGTCCTCTCGAGTCACTCAACATCGTTCTCATGGTCATGTTCTGTCCTGGTCTCTTGCTTTTCGGGGGGTTTGTGTTGGTGTTGATGGGAGGGTAGATGCAACAGGGTGAGTTTGATCAGGCTGTTCAAGAGCTGCGGTGGATTTTCGTGATTTGCGTCGAGGGAGGACGACGTGGCGGGTGGGCTGTCACGCTCTCCCTCCGGCTTGTAATCTGGGGGCTTTGGAGGTAACGTTATTCAGGCCTGATTATTTGAGATGAACCACGAGAGGCCCAGAAATCACTTGCGAGTTGATTGGGTTCTCTTTTGAAAGTAGAGCAAATGATCATCTAATCCCCAGTTGCGAATTCAGATCGGTTCTGAGAGTAGGCCTGGGGTTGAAAACATAGATCGGGAGCTTCATACAGCCGCCCCTCGCCCAAGGTAAGCGGTTAGTTAGGCTTAAGGCTCGTTGCTGGAGCTGAAGGAAGAGACTCAACCTGGAGCGGTCAATGTCAACCGACCAGGAGTATACCACCAGCAGGAATTACACGCAGTATTGGCCAGCAACCGGGGGAAGGTTAGGTTGTTTTCAGGGAACTCGGACGATCTTTACTCGGGAGTGCGATATGGAGAGACGGTTGGATGGTATACTCTTATAGAGTGGTATATGGCCGGAAGGAGTAAGAAAGGCAAGAAAGGCAAGACTGTGTGATAGGCATGGACATGGACGGAGGAGACGGGGGGAGGTAAATTCTTGTTCTGGCGCAGTGACACGGTAGGAGAGTCGGTTGGCTTGGTTGGATGTTCCTTTTTTCTTCTTTTTTTATCAGTTTCAAGTGAATTTGCGTTTGAGTGGGCAGGACATGGTCCTCCAACAACTGTCCATGTCCTGCGGTCTTGCTACCTGGTGGGTGATGACTGAAATAGGTGGATGGGCGTCTCAATGGATGGTGGGGAAGAAAAGACGTTGGTGCTCTCAGCACACATGGTCGACTTGCTGTGGCTTCCAAGGCAACGTAAAGGGGCAGTGTATGGATGACAGTTAGGGAGACATTTTCGAGCAGTTAAGCATTTACCTGCAGCCAGTATCGCCGTGACCCTTTCATTGTCCCATTTTGTATCTCTGTTCGATCTTGTTCTGTGACAGGGCGTGCAAAGTACAAGCACGCGCCCCCTGCTGCATGCTGGTCATCCCGTACCAGATCTCCGGTTCCCTCTCATCCATGAATCCCGCAAACGCCGATTATACGCCACCCATCCATGACAGAGATGGCGCTCCCATTGCGCTCCAACTCATCTGATTACCCAGTAAGCAGGTCCGAAAAGGCAAGTGGAAAATAAATGATGCCAAACTCATACATAAACATCTATCGGCGTAGAATCAAAGTAGAGTGAACCTCCTCGCGAGAGGCGGTTCGGGCGGGGAGCTCTATCTCCCACCAGACTGCCCGGCTCTACTGAAGCCCCGGCCCCAGCGGTTTGTCTTGACTAAGCTGTCGCTGTATAGACCGCCGCCCACTCCCGCGGCAGGACCGGTAGGGGGTTGCCTCGCGGTATTGCTGTAGGTTGTGTCCACTGGGTCGTCAAAACCGTAGGAGCCGTCCACCACCATGTCGGTATCAGAGGAGGGGCGATTCGGGGTCTGCGTGGAGACGACGGTCGGGGTGTTGCCCACCTTGTGGTAGACGTTGAGGACGCGGCCGTCGGCCTGGTCCAGTTGGTTAGTTTTAACACTCGACCAGTGACCGACTGGGATAGAGTAGGTAGCATACCGTCTGGTTGTTGAAGGTTGCAATCACGTTGTCGGCGCCTTCCTTGCTCTCAAACACAATCTCGGCGATCACGAGGGGGTGCGTCTTGACCAGCCGGCAGCTCGTGATAAGGCCGCCTACTGGCGTCATGGCGCTCTCAATGTCGGCCGCTGTCGTGCCGGGGGCAAAGTTCTGGGCCATCACCACGTACGGGCCAGCCAGGCCCCTGATTGTAATGCCGGGGTTAAAGGTCTTCTTGGACGCCGCCAACATGGCTTTGGGCGCTGTCGGAGCCGCGCCATTGATGGTAAAAGACGCCTGCTGGTGCTGGTGCTGGCCCTGGTGCGCTGCTTCTCGAGGCGACTGCAGCTCTGTCCTTATCAGGGCCTGGGCCACCTGCGCTGCGCGCCGCTGCTGGCGTTTGTGGCCCGCAGGTCCGGTCGGGGGCGCGTTGGGGTCGGTGATGCGGGCGGCGAGGGAGCCGGCTCCGCTGCCACTAGCCTTGCCGTTCGCCTTGGGCCCTCCTCGCGACTGCGTGTCGTGCAGGTCATGTGTCCATTCGCCGTCGACGTTGCCTGTGCTCTGCCGCGGGCGGGCGCGGTTCGGGGGCTCAGCGCGCGGCTGCGAGCGGGGTATTAGTGATATTGGATAGGGAGGCAGTGGTGGCGACAGCCGGACAAAAGTCTAACCTTCTTCACACCTGCACGGCTCACGAGGGTGCCGGCGGCGGAGGTGGGCGTGCGGTCTCTGTTGAAGATCTTGGCGGCGAGTGCTTCGGCCTTCTTGCGTTCACGAGCTGTAGAAGCGGTTGGCATGCATTACGCTCGATTTTGTTGGGTGGAGGGTGCGCAGTCAACATACCCTCATGGATCATCTTCTCAAAGTCGGCGGCCACCTTGCCGGTGCTCTTGCCGTTGGCCACCATGACGCCGGTGATCGCGCTTTGATCGATTGATGTCGGATATCAGAGGTGTCGAGAGCACAATGTAATGCTTGCATCAGAAGCCGAAACCCTGCGTGGGAGTCTACTACGAGTACTGTGTAGGTGTTGCAGACTACTCCTCTAAACTGGGGCGATTCTCCGATAATCGAATGCGGTCTGCTCTCAGCTGAACGAAGCCGCGTTTCCAGCGCGTCAACCAAGATTGTTCCCCAAGCGCCCCCTGCAAGAAACGACGCTAAGGACAGCACGGACCATCGTTGGCGGGGCGCTCATGAATCTGGAGGAACGTCAACAAGTCTCCAAAATCAAGTCTGTGCGAAGCTCGGGCTTCATCATCACAACCAAACTTCAAATCGCGAGTGTGATGCTTTAAAAGTTGTATCACTCATCATCATCTGGTTTGTTAAGCATGACCAGGCTTTATGCTGTCGTTCTTGGCTCACACTGGCATTTTTCCGTGGAGGTTGACCTCGCAGAAACATGGAGTCATTCTGGTGCCGTAAGGGGTCGATTTAAGATTCCACCAGCCAGTCGTACGAGCTCATAGGTTTGATGGGAATGATAGATGTCGCGGTGTGCCCTGCAGGAAGCTCAAACACATCATTTCAGGCCCTCGAGTCAAGGACAGTTCCGTTAGAGGTTACAACTGCTAGAGCGCGGATACCGTTGTTTCCGAAGGCATTGACCAACCCTCCAACCTCACCATATCGTCTTGCCCTGAGCTGAATTTACAAGGCTCTCTGCCATGGATTCGAAAGTCGAAGAGCTCGGGCGGTATGGTTCGTGTTCAAGTTCCATTGTAAATGGAGGCCATTGATGGGGTTACGGTCAGAGTGAATAGCAGCTTAGAGCGTCCCTTCCCGATTTCATTTTCCCGGAACCTGCACTTCCCTCCCAACCTAGCCGCAAGCCGTGGCCCGGACGGTGGAAGACGGGAGCGCCTTCCATCACACTACACCTCAGCCTGGGGCCATGACCCGACGGAACTTTCCAGCCTTCTCGAGATGCCGGACTGTCCCCTTCTCCGTCTCTCTTTTGCGTCATGAGTGTCCCACTTAAAGTATTTCCCCCATCAAGGTATCTCGCTGTTGGTCTGGGAGAAAGCCAGCCTACTCGCATTGCTATTCTTACTTGGAGCTTCTAGCATCTCTTTATCGAGCCTTGACATTGACTTTCAGCTTCAAGAGCCCATCCCACAGCCATGTCGAGACCTTATGATATGGAACTCGATGTCCTGCCTGGAGACGAGGCAAGTCTCAGGACCTGCAGCCCCCGCCGGTCGCTCGTCGCAACACTCCGCCGCAAGACATCGTATCTCTTGAGTCGCAATCCCGCCCTCGCCAACACTGCGGACAACGCTCCCTTGCCCGTCCACCAGACGGCCCTGAGAAGCAAACGCAATTGGTTCCACTCGGTCGGTGCTCGCTTCCAAATTCAGAGGCACGACCATGTGGCCATTAGGTCTTCGGAGAGCTCTCAGGAGATCCAGGTCGAGCTGGAGGAAGGCAGCGGCATGATCAACCCGCCCTCGTCTCCGGAAATGTCTCCAGAGATCTCGCCATCTCGCTCGCCAGAGAGGCGCCGGACATTCAGCGGCCGTCTGAAACTCAATTCTCTCCCTGCCAGAATCCGTCGCCGGAGTGCCGCCCTCTTCCGCCGGCCATCGTTATCGAACCACAGTGACGAGGATAAAGAGAACTTCTCGCTTCTTGAGACCCCTCCGCGCCCTGTCAACCCTTCCAACACGGGGAGCTAGAGTTCTTTCCGGTCTGGTGTTCAGAGAGCTGTCAGGGGTAAGTGAAGGTCGTCCTCAAACCAAGGGACTCCAGACGATGGAGTGAGTAGGCATGCTGAATGAAGACTAGAAGTGGTTGACGGCAACTTTCGCTTGTCCGAGGAGCATGGCGCTCGAAGTGGGTAGTCCGTATCTCGTCTTCTCTTACCAGTCTGTTGACCAGTCTCAGGGCCCCAACCTCCTCCGCGGTCGCCGGCCAGAGTGCCTCTGAGAACGCTCTGGACCATCGCGTCAGCCGATTCGTCCGAGTCAGTCCCCACACCTCCCCCATGGTGCCCAGCCGCCCACCTAACAAACAATGTCACTCCAGAGGCCAACATCGCCCAAGAAGCCCGCCTCCGGGGCGAAGCAAGTCATATCACCTGTCCTCCCCGGACCTTTCCCGGGAGTGGTCTCCCACATCATCGTCGCGTTACAAAGTGGCGGTTTCGCCCTCCAGCAGCAACAGCGCGGAATCGGCCGAAGGCTTGATGAACGCCGGCTCGGGCCCCGGTTTATCGCCCGTCTCGACCGCCAACAGACCGGCGAGGGGCGAGAGGGCCAGCCACGATGGTGGGAAGTCGCCTGAAAGCTCCGTCGACGAGGAGAATGCGCCCGAGATGCCCCAGCGTGCGTCAGATAGGCCCCTGGCCAAGGGGGCGTGGAGAACGGTCGGTGGCGAGGTGGAGGGACGGGAGTTTGGGGTCGAGTTGATGAAGGAGAATGTCAAGGCGCGTGTGGTTTCGCATCCTGCTGGGTCGGTGTGATAGAGCTCGCTTGAACTTGTTTGCAAGAAAGTGGAAGAGTATGCGGGGATAGGGTGGTTGAAGAGTATAGGCTATTAAGTATCAATAGCGATGTGCTTTTGTACTCGGTAGTTTGGGTGTGCCTCTTTCACTTTACAGCATCAATAGTCTGAAGGTAGCTTAAAAGCAAAAAGGTTGAAACCGAATCACCTTCAGAGTCAAAATGGCCGGAGTGTTTGATGAGATGCTTGATATATTTACATGCACAAGACCACACGCTTGCCGATCTGCGTTCCTTCGTGATGTACTGTACATGGTATAAGTCTAGTATTGTACACCGACCATGTTTATCCCACAACGTCCAGGGGCTAGACTCGTCTTAGTAGGCATCCCCAGAAGTCGCCCGACTAGCACGTTTCTCCCACACGGACTCCCTACTGATGGAGTCCCCCTCGTCCATCACCGTCTGCTTCTCCTCCAGCGGCCGCCCGTCCGGGTAGAGCTTCCTGATCCACCGCTCGACCGCCTTCTGCAGCACGATGCGCCGCACCCGCCACAGCTTCCTACCCTTTACGTCGCACATGTCTTGGTCCTCGTTGATGACGCGGTCGATGCCAGCGATCATGCGCCGCGCCGTCGCGAGGATCTCCTGCATGTCCCCGCGCTTGCGCTCCAGCTCCTCCTGAGGCGACCGCGCCATCGGTTGCATGGGTTTCCCCATGGTTGTTGTTGCGTCGGGGGAAGAGGAGGGATAGGTCAGCGAGCCCGACAGGATCCGGAAGGGCTCCCACATGCGGTCGAGCGCGGCCAGGATCTGGGCGCCGTGGGCGCGCTTGCCGCCGCCGACGGCGGCGTACTCGCCGGGCTTGGCCTCGTGGAAGTGGCGCGTGCTGGCGCGCGCGACCTGCAGGAAGAGGCGCATCGACAGGGCGTCCGGGTAGCGGGTGCGGGAGGTCATGTGGTCGAAGACGCGGCAAGCGTGGCCGAAGGCGTCCTTGTTGAGGTTGTCGTCGATGCAGGCCGTGAAGGCGCGCCGGAAGGTCACGGCGGAGAGGAGGGCGGTGGGCATCGTGGTGACGAGTTTGGCCACGTGGCCGCTGGCGTGACCGGCCGCGAGCGTGCGGAGGTAGACGTAGTAGTTCTCGGCGTCCGGGGTGACGTCGAGGGTCTGCGTCAGGTAGGACCAGTACCTGGGCGCGCTCGAGGTCTTGCGGGTGTTGGTGAGCACGGTGAGGACGAGGGAGAGGGTCTTGTTGCCGGGCTTGGCGTATAGGGGGGAACTGCTCGCTCGCGAGTTCGCCAGCTCCCTTCGGGCCTTTCCTGACATGGCGGATAAGTCGGGGACTTGGTTGTCCGGGACTGCCAACCCGGCAGAAGAAGAGAGGGTTGGAAGCTGCACGTTGGGTTTGTCGAACCTCGGCAGTTGCATGGTTTGTTCAAGGAGTTCCAGGACGCTCTCGTTGTCCTTGTAGTCGCCCGCAGTCAGGATCCTGCCCATGGAGAACACCAAGTGCTCATCGATGATCAGCTTGGCGCTCCTCCAGTACGAAATCACATCGCCCCAGATCGCCCTCGCTCTCTGGATGTTTTTCTGCATCTCTCGCCTGACCTCAGTGTCGACCAGGCCGAGGTTACTCTTTTCAGTCTTCCCAACGTCGTGCCTGAGGGCGTTTAGGACAATGGTGTAGGTATGGGCGTCAGGAGAGCGCAATTTGCCATTCACCGAGGACAGGACAGTGAACAGACTCTCGAGGTCGCCGGCACGTGCGCAGACCTCGAGCACGGCGTTCATGTGGATCGTGTTGGGCTTGAGAGCGCCCTGCTTGAGCATGAAGTTGTAGAGCCTTGTGGCCTCGGAGACAGCCAACTTGGGGTGTAGAGAGAGGGCGCAGCCTCGGAAGATGATGGTGTAGGTCTTTGCATTGGGTATCTGGGCGCGCTTCTTCATCTGCGAGGAGGTCAGTTGACATTCGAGATCAAGCAACGGCAAAGGTAACCAAGCGACGCACCTCGTTGTACAGCTTGACGGCGGCATGGAGGCGCCGGTTCTTCAGCTGGTAGTCGATCAGATGGTTCCAGCTAACCTCGACCTTCTTGTTGCGGCTCGCCATGCGCGTCATCAAGAGGGCCTCGTCAAAGCTGCCCCGCTCAAGGGCTTTGCTGACATGCTGGGCGATGTGATAGGGGTCCTCGGCGAGGCCGAGTTGTTTCTTGACGGCGGCCTGCAGCTTCAGCTCATATCTCTGCTTCCCCAAGTCGCCACCTCTTGAGCTGATGTTTTCATATGCCAAGTCTCCGTCGTTCTCGTCCAGGGAGTGCTCCTCGATGGCGCTGGTTGCGCTCTTTGTCTTGGGTATGAAGTGCGGCGGCTCCTGTCCCACAGGCTGTGCGAGAGCGCCGCGTAGATCGACCTTGATGCCCTTGCCCAGGTACGTTCGCCGGCTGGTTACTGATCCCGCGGTCCTTGGTAGAGAGGCCAGCAGGCGTGGCGCAGCCGTACTCGTCGCAGATCCCGTTAGGCTTCGGAGACAACCCCGACACACGAACATGGCGCCGTGCTTGAAAGTTGGAGCGTGCGATTCCTACTCGACGAGTTCGCAGGTCGACGGGATACTGCAAAGTTATGTCGCGTGCTTTGGCTGCCCATATACAGCGGTGACTGAGTCCTTTCCGCGGTAAGCGACGTCGTTAGCTGTCCGGGCGCGGCGCGGGCGTTTGTCTTCGCAGGTTTAGGTTAGGCGATGGTGAGTTGACGTTGAACCTCGACAGGGCACTTCGCGCAGTTCTCTGTTTCGCCGAAGTTTGGCCCCAACTTTTTTTTCCGTCTTTGCCTGCCGGATGCGTGAGAACAAGCCCTGGCTCGCAGGGTTAGGGGGGCCGCCAGGCGCTGTGGATCCGGCACGCAACACGTCGGGTTGGTTGATTGAACGCGAGACGCGTGAAACACGCGCCGCCCGGCGTAAACTGGTAATTAACGAATGGACCCGCGTCAACAACCTGAGCCTTCCCCTTCCTGCAATCCCTCTGCATGTTGTTGATCCCAGAATCCCAGAGGCATCTCAGACATCCAGCAACGACACCAATGCCCCGAAACTAAACTCAACCCACTATCAGATTCAAACACCGACCTACACGGCAGGAATCACGGCAAGAAGACGAACAATTAACGGCAAAATGCCGAAATCGAACAAGCGCGACAGGTTTGCCGAGCTGCGCGCTCTGCGGCAGTCCGGCAAGAGGGTGTTCGACACGTATGAGGTTGAGGAGGCCGCGGATCTGTACGAAGAAGTCGACGAGAACCAGTACAAGAAGATCGTCCGAGACCGCCTCAACGAGGATGACTTCGTCGTCGACGACAACGGCGAGGGCTATGCCGACGACGGCCGCGAGGAATGGGACCGCGTGCGGGCCTACGAGTCGGAGAGCGACGGTGCTATGCCGGTTGCCGGAAAGGACCGCAAGTGTACGAGTTTCCTCGCCCGAGTCCCCGTGGGTGCCCTGCAGCGCAGGCTTGCTGACCCGTCCGCCCATCTCCAGCCAAGAAGAAACGCGACGAGGAGGAGAAGGCAAAACGGGACGCCAATGACCGGAACATCTCTGAGTACTTTACCAAGGGCGCCACCAAGGCGCAGTCCAAGGCAAAGGTCAGTTTGCCTTCAGCCGGCGCTGTGGCCCTGACACTAACACGTCTGTAGGCCGTCAAGACCGAAGACGACGACAGGTTCCTGGCTGAGCTCCTCGGCGAGGTCGATGCCAACGTCTCTGTACCGCTGCCGAGGATACCGAAGAAGAGAGACAGATCGACTGAGAGGAGGAAAGCCCGTCCCCTCTCCCCGGCACGAGAAGTCCGACAGCCAGCCCCCAAGAAGACAAAGATGCTTGATGGCAGCGCGTCTTCACCCATGACCAGTGATGTTGTCATGGCCGACGACGACGACTTTGTGCCACTCATGAACGACGAACCTGCCGCGCCTCCTGTCGACGTGGCCATGAGCGACCCGGCTCCCTCGTCGCCCGCTGCAAAGGTTGCAGAGCGGAGAATACAACCAAAGTCGGAATTCGACGACGACGATGATGACGACGACATGATGGAGGTGTTTCATACCGGCGCGGTCGCTGCCGCTAGTGTCAACCTGTCGGCCTCGCGGCAGATCAAAAATATTGTCAAACCAGAGCCCCTACCGACGCCAGCCAGCTCATCGCCCCCCGCCAAAGGTCCAGAGCCCGCCGTCGACGCCTCGGCATGGAACGGCATCAACGAGAAGCTCAACGTCGTGAACAGCTCGCAGCCCGAGGCCCGAAGCATGGGCAAGATCGACTACAAGGACGCCATCGAGGAGAACGGCAGCCTGAACATGTTCTGGACCGACTACACCGAGGTCAACGGCAGTCTCTGTCTCTTCGGCAAAGTCCTGAACAAGAAGACTGGCCATTTCGTGAGCTGCTTTGTCAAGGTCGACAATGTCCTGCGGAAGCTCTTTTTCTTGCCCCGCAAGCACCGCGTGCAGCGCGGCGTGGAGACGACGGAGCAGGTCGAGATGATGGACGTCTACAACGAAGTCGACACCATCATGACCAAGATGAACGTCGGCATGCACAAGATCAAAGCCTGCAGCCGGAAATATGCATTCGAGCTGCCGGGGATCCCCAAGGAGGGCCAGTATCTGAAGCTGCTCTACCCCTACACGAAGCCCGCCATGGAGCTTGGCACCACCGGCGAAACCTTTTCGCATGTGTTTGGCACCAATACCTCCCTGTTTGAGCAGTTTGTGCTTTGGAAGGGCATCAAAGGCCCCTGCTGGTTGAAGGTGGAGGATGCCGACTTTGGCGCTTTGAAGAATGCCTCGCACTGCCGGCTTGAAGTCCTCGTCGAGCATCCCAACATGCTTGCTCCACTGGGCGACAACGAAGCCATGGATGCGCCTCCACTGACCATCATGAGCCTTGCCATGCGGACCATGTTCAATCCGAAGGCCAACAAGCAGGAGATTCTGGCCATCAGCGCAAGAATCTACGAGGGCGTCTCCCTCAGCGACACAACCCCTGCCGATAAGCTGCCATGCCGGACCTTCACCCTCGTCCGGCCCCAAGACACGGCCTTCCCTCTCGGTTTCGAGAAGATGGCCAAGGAGAGGAAGAAAGGCTTGATGAAGCTGATGAAGCAGGAGTCGGATATCTTGTCCTTTTTCCTCGCACAGGTTGATCTCGCCGACCCGGATGTCATTCTTGGCCATCAACTCGAGGGTGTTGACTACAGCATTCTGCTGAACCGACTCTACGAAAAGAAGACACACCAGTGGTCTCGTCTCGGGAGATTGAGGCGGTCTGCGTGGCCGTCGTCCATTGGCAAGGTTGGCGGCAATGTCTTCGCAGAGCGTCAGGTCATGGCCGGGCGCCTGCTCTGCGATCTTGCCAACGAAGCGGGCAAATCCGTCATGTACAAGTGCCAGTCATGGAGTCTGACAGAAATGTGCAGTCTCTACCTCTCGGGCGACAACCACCGACGAGACGTTGACAACGAGTCGGCCCTCAAGACTTGGGCTTCTTCCAAAGATGGCCTGATGGACTACCTATCCCACGCAGAGACAGACACCTACTTCGTCGCCGCCTTGGCCGTCAGAACCCAGATCCTTCCGCTTACCAAGGTGCTCACCAACCTAGCGGGCAACTCGTGGGCGAGAACCTTGACCGGTACACGTGCCGAGCGCAACGAATACATTCTGCTCCACGAGTTTCACAAGAACAAGTACATCTGCCCGGACAAGCAACCCTTCAGGGGGCGGGCTCGCCCCGACGAGGATAACCAAGAAGACGGGGGCGAGACCAAGAAGAAGGACAAGTACAAGGGCGGCCTCGTTTTCGAGCCGGAAAAGGGCCTCTATGACAAGTTCGTTTTGGTCATGGACTTCAACTCGCTTTACCCGTCCATCATCCAGGAGTTCAACATCTGCTTCACCACCGTTGACCGGTCGTTTGTGGTGAGTTCCCCCTCCGGGTTGCGTCAACCTCGCGCGCTGACAAGTGACTAGTCGGATGATGAAGAGGCAGTGCCGCGAGTGCCCGAGGACCAGGAATTTGGTGTACTTCCGCGTCTCATCAAACAGTTGGTCGACCGCCGAAAGCAAGTGAAGAGCCTGATGAAGGACAAAGGCGCCACCCAGGAGCAGCTTGCCACCTGGGACATCAAGCAACTTGCCCTGAAGCTGACGGCCAACTCGATGTACGGCTGTCTGGGATACACTAAATCTCGCTTCTATGCCAGGCCCCTGGCCGTGCTCACCACCTTCAAGGGGCGTGAGATTCTTCGCAGCACCAAAGACCTCGCCGAGAGCATGGCGCTGCAGGTTATCTACGGTGACACAGATTCCGTCATGATCAACGCGAATGTGGACAACGTAGCCGACGCGCTGAAGGTTGGCCGCGAGTTCAAGATTGAGGTCAACAAGCGGTACAGGCGGCTTGAGATTGACATCGACAATGTCTTCCGCCGCATCCTCCTCCAGGCAAAGAAGAAGTACGCGGCCGTCAATCTGGTCGAAGTCAATGGCAAGTGGGTCGAGAAGATGGAGGTCAAAGGTCTCGACATGAAACGCCGCGAGTACTGCGCGCTCTCGCGTGAGGTCTCCAAGCGCATCCTGGACGAGATCCTCTCGGGCAACGACACGGAACAGTCTATCCAGCGTATCCACGAGTACCTGCGCGAGATCTCGGCCAAGATGCGCGAGCAAGCCATCCCCCCCCAAAAATACATCATCCTCACTCAGCTCGGCAAGTCTCCCAAGGAGTACCCCAACGCCGACAGCATGCCTCAAGTCCAGGTCGCCCTCCGCGAAATGGCGCGCGGCAAGACGATGCGCAAAGGCGACGTCGTCTCGTACCTCATTACCGGCGACAGCAAAACCACCTCGGAGCCGGCTCCCAAGCGCGCTTACACCCCGCAAGACGTGCTCAAGTCCGACTCGGGCCTGACGCCCGACGTGGAATGGTACATCGGCAAGCAGATCTTCCCGCCCGTCGAGCGCCTCTGCGCAAACATCGTCGGCACCTCGACCGCCCAGCTCGCCGACAACCTGGGGCTCGACGTCCGGCGCTACGCAAACAACAGCAGCTCCTCGTCATCAAACAGCAGCCGCGACCTCGACATCCACCCCCTCGAATCCCAAATCCCAGACGCGATCCGCTTCCAATCCTGCACCCGCCTCTCGCTGCGCTGCCGCACTTGCAAGACCTCAGCCCCCTTCGAGGGCCTCCTGGGGTCGCCAGACCGCGTCACCCCGCGGGGCGTGGCGTGCGCGAACTTGGCCTGCGGCGCCGTCCTCCCCACGCTGTCCGTCGTCGCGCAGGTCGAGACGGCCGTGCGCGCCGCCGCGGCGCGCTACTACGAGGGCTGGCTGGTGTGCGACGACGCCGGCTGCGGCAACCGCACCCGCCAGATGAGCGTGTCCATGAGGGGGTCCGGCGGACGGTGTCTGGGGCCCAAGGGCCTGGCCCAGGGTTGCCAGGGCAAGATGAGGTATGAGCTGGGGGAGAGGGATGTGTACAACCAGCTGGTGTACTTTGCCGGGCTGTGGGATGTCGACAAGGCCAAGGCTAGGGCCCTAGCTGGCGATCTCGCGCCCCCCACCGCTGGAGACGGGGAGGGCGGCGTCCCTCCTGCCGGGGAGATGAAGGACAAGGTGCTTGCGTTGGCGGAGCATAACCGGGTCAGGTTTGGGACGGTCAAGGGCGTGGTGGATAAGTACTTGGATAAGTGTGGCCGGCGGTGGGTGGCGATGGACACGCTCTTCTCCAAGCTTGGGTTCATCGTTGCTGAACTAGGGGCAGGGGCATAATGGGTTGGAGACGAGACTTGATGTAAGGCATGAAACTCTGTTTATGGTTTTGTTTATTCTCTTGTCGGCTTTCTGTGGGATGCTGGCGTTAGGTTGGCTTGCTCATGGCCCTTTATGTGGGTGCGTGTGTATGGTTATCATGAGTAGCGGAATATCAAGGACAAGAAAAGCTTCGCCCAACACGTACTTACACACGCCTTGTCTGCATATGGGAGCAACGGTTGGCATGTATCAAGACCACAGCTCCACAGCCATTGTCAAGCACTTGTGGGAACCCAATTTGAATCTAAGTAAGACTTGAAGCCGGGATTGCCGGCCGGTCTCAACAGAGCCAAACCAGTACAAATGCAAATCAACGATCATGCAGCCACAAAAGGCCTACCATGGCAGTCAATATCCTCTCCCATCCCACCTCTTCATCTCTCCCTCTGCCTCCAACACATGCGTTGCTTCCCCCAATACAACCTAGAAAAACAGGCGACGAGGCCTGCAAACTGATGGGCTGCCGAAGCAAGGATGGCACAGAGCGAACAGCAAGTGCAGGTAAACGAAGACAATGAAGTGGGAAAACCCTCCAATATGAACAGAACATACAAATGTACTTACAAAGACAACCGTTGGGTCGAAGTTGGGAGAGAGCTGATGTTCGAACGCGAAGGGACTTTTACTCTGTTCTACAGGGAATCAGTCCCACAGCTGCACGGCTAACACCGAGGATCCTAGGTTGGCTGATGGACTCAGGGAGGCTGCCGATGTACAATCTGGCCAGGAGGCTGGAGCTGGAGCTGGAGCTTGCGGTCTGATGCCCCCTCCTTCGAAGGCCAGGAGGCCTTCTCTTTTTGTATTTGCAGGCTCAGTCACTGATCGTTTCCTTGATTTTCGATATGGGTTTTTCATCCGGCCTGCAAGGGTGCGGTTTTTTTGTATAGTAGATAGTTGAAGGTCCGGCACGCCCCCAGGGCATAGCGGTGTAAGAATAATGATAAAAATAATAATATTTACAAAGACAGCTGCTGATGGCAAGCTTCTTCTGCTCCTGGGATGATGTGTCCCATCTCCCCGATCCGGTGGGTGTCTTGGATAGTGTTATTCCACAGGTTCCAGTCACGGCTGAATTTCCATGTACAAGCCCAGAAAAGGAATCAGGAGGATGGACTGATGGATGGATGGCGAGGAGACACTTCGAAAGAAGTCTGGGTGAAACCGTCTCCGTCGATCATCGCACCACCATCTTGCGAAGCATGGCCGAAAAACTCAAAAACACGAGGGAGGGGAAAGCACGAGATGATACACGCACGACACCGAGAAGAGAACAAGGCGAAGGAAGTGAGTGACAGTTAACACATAAGCATGAATCCATTAGAAACAAAATAAGGTAGGCAAGTTCACTTTCCCCCTCTTCCAATCTCCATCCAGCCAGTCACCCCATCCACTTAACCACCACAACCAAGCCAGCAAGAAGAGCAAG
The DNA here is from genome assembly GCA_033575675.1 of Parathielavia hyrcaniae. NCBI lineage: Eukaryota > Fungi > Ascomycota > Sordariomycetes > Sordariales > Chaetomiaceae > Parathielavia > Parathielavia hyrcaniae. Next base: position 2,690,797 of record MU863624.1, read on the forward strand.
CCAGCAAGCAAGCCAAGAGGCAAGTCAGCAGCAATTGATGTGCGTGTAACTTTTGAGAATTGTACAGAGACCAACGCAAGAATCACAAACGTCAGAAGAAAGCGACCAAGTCGAATCGAATTGATTTCCCCCCTGCCCGGTACGCCACGTGAAATAAAATGAAGAAAGAGGCACAATGAACAACAAAGATATCTCCGCTGCTGGTCGTCTCTCTCTGATGGGTAACGTCTATCGAGTAAGAGGGAGGTATCATGAGGGGCGTCCCAGCTTTTATGAGAGAGAGGCAAAGGAAAAAGAAAGCAATTTTGGCAACGAAACCACGCCGCAAATGCAAATGACAAACTCCCCGCCCGGTCTATGCATGAGTTCATAAATGCAAGACTCCGTGTGTAGTTGATGGAAAGAACCGCCCGTTGCCCTACTCCTTCTTCTCGTCACCGGCCGCCACCGTGTCGAGGGTCGCCTTGGACAGCGCTGGTGACGCGTGGGTCGACGGAGGAGAGCCCGGGTGGTCTCCGGTATCAGCGAGCAGTCTATGTCTGTGGTCAGCTAATGTTGGTGCGGCTGCAGGGGGGGAGCTCAGGGGGGGAGCTGGTAGGCCAACGTACCCAAATGCATTTGTGTGAGCAACCGAATCGCGGTCGCGAGTGGGCGGTGTCCCAGTGCGTGAGGACGCGCCGGAGTCCTCACCGGCACGACCGAAAGCACCACCAGGACCGCCCATGCGACGTCCACTGTTGCTACGAGAGTTGAACATCGACGTGGGGCCGAATGATGGGTTTTGGCTCGAGGTACGGCTGGATGATCCCTTGAGACGCCTGAGATCGTCAATGCCGACTTGGTTGGGAGGCGCGCTTGTGTACGAGAAATTCCTCGACTCGCCCCGCCCACCCATCGGCCGCCCGCCAGGAGCGCCGCGCTGGTTGCTGCGAGCACTCTCGGCCGCCTTCGCCGCTGCCGCTGCCTCAGCCTGGTTTTCGTAGGTTAGTTTCAGTACAGCTTGTGAAGGAGAGGCACAAACGAGAACAAACATACCTCGGCGCGCACTTCCTCCAATGTCTTGGGGCCCTTGTTTGCCTCCTTGGAATGCCAACCGGCCTTGCGCAGGTCGATAATGTCCATAAGCATGAACTTGAGACGGCTAGGCAGGCCGTCGAGGTTGACGATACTATCGATCCTCTGGAAGTAGGCCTCCATAAATTGACGACCTTTCTCGGTGCTGTCCAGGTTGCCACCAATGGTTCTGAGGAGCTTCGTGAGGGACTCAATCTCCGCCTCGTCGGGGACCCCAGTGAACTCGAGCAGCTTCCGCACACACTCGTGCATGATGCGCTCCGTGAGCATGCCGAGCTTGTAGAGCTCACCAATGAACTGCACGAGACCCAGACCACGACGCTTGGCAGCGGCGGCAATGTAGTACTCGTCGGACAGGAGCACTGCCTCGCCCGCCTTGCCTTCCTTTTGTTGAGGAAGATCGACCTTCCAGCCACGCTCGAATTCCTCCTGGCACCTGTTGAGGAGGTACTTGCGGAACAGGGCACCGCCACTGACCACATTGCCCTGCTTGTCGAGGATGTTCTCATCGCGGATCTCTGAGCTCATCATCTCCAGCATGCGCTTGCAGAACTTGGCATACATGGAGGCCCAGTGAGCCTCGTCGGTGGCCTTTTCGAACGTGAGCTGGATAACTTGGCGAAGGGTGCGGCCATCCTGCTCGTTCTTGGACTGGCCGGCAATCGTGAGGATTTGGTCAGAAATCCTGTCGAAGTTCTCGGGAGTCATCTTGTTCAAGGCCGCCTTGACCTTGCGCTGCACCATCTCGGGGTCGAGATGGCCGCCTTGAGCGATAACCGCCGTGGGCGCTTGCAGATCCTTCTTCCCAATGCTCGTGGGCTTCCAGCCTGAGGCCGAGACCTGGATGGGCTTGACCTCCATACCTGCGGTGAGGGGCATGGTCTTAGCAGCCTGCGCCTCGCCCTTGCTAAAGTCCTTGGCTCTGCTGCCGCCGCGCCTGCTGCCGGTACGGGGCGAGGGCAGACCGCCGGGACCGGACGAAGGAGTACGGTTCATCTGGCCAGGGAAGCCACCGCCGCGGCTGAAGCCTCCCATGGTGTTCATACCCCCGGGTCGGGGCATGGCGCCTTGAGACATGGCAAAGCGTTCTGCCGAAGTAGTTCCAGCAGGCAACGCCTTGGCAGCACCGAACTGGCCCATGGCACCCCCAGGCGGGAAGGCGGAAGCGGCACCGGAGCGCGAACCCTGTCTGCCGGAACCGGCACCGGGGGTGCGGGCCGAAGCAGAACGGGAACCGTCCGAGTCTCCAATGAGAGACTTGACCTGCTGGTGGAACTCCAACGATGGTTGCTCGGTGAAGACATTCTGAAATTGAAGCAGGAATTGCGCATCGTACTTGAAGATCTTGCCCTTCTTTTGAACCTGGGAATTCAGGGCCGGGTTGGGTGACGCAACGCCCGCGGGGTAGATGCTGTACTCCACGCCGGGCAGGAAACGGGAGGAGCGCAGAGACTGTAGGGCCGCACTCGGCTGAGGTGCTTCGACCGGCGTTGTCTTGAGGGGGGCGAGATTGAGAGCGGCAGGCTTGCTCCTAGCTTTGTCGGCGGCTCCGGTCTTTCCATTGGCGCTGGCATCAAAAGCGGTGCTAGGCTTCTCGGCAGGGTCCTTCTTGTCCTCCACCTTGAGGTCCTCCATCTTCTTGGTCAAAAGGTCGCTAATGGACACCTGGACGCCCTTGGCTTCGTTTTCCTTGCGGCGGCGTTCGCGCTCCTCTTCAAGTCGCTCCATCTCGGCCTCTTGCTCCTTGAGCTTCCTGTCGTTCTCCGCAGCAGCGAGCTTGGCGGCTTCGGCGGCGCGTTTTTTTTCTTGCTCCCTTTCCGCGGCTTTCTTAGCAGAGATTTCGGCCTGCTCCTTCTCGCGACGGGTATCCTCTTCCTCCATCTCACGGAACATACGCTCCAACTCTTCTTCTGTCATCTCGTCGGGCGATTTCTCCGTCTTGGGCTCCTGGGCCTTAGCAGACTCGGCAGCCGCGGCAGCAGCTTCCGCCTCTGCCTTTGCCTTGGTCTCGGCCTCGGCCTTTTCTTTTGCCTTGGCCTCCTCAGCCTTCTTGGCTTCTTCGGCGGCTTTGGCCTCCTCGGCGGCTTTCTTCTCAGCTTCGAGGCGCGCCTCCTCCTTGGCCTTCTCTTGGGCAGCAGCAGCCGTCTCAGCCGCCTCCTTCTTGGCGTTCTCTTCGGCAATTGCCTTTTCCGCCTCTGCCTTCTCCGCAGCTGCCTTCTCCTCGGCCTCCTTCTCGGCAGCGGCCTTGTCAGCCGCGGCCTTTTCTTCGGCAGCTTTTGCAGCTTCTTCGTCCTCTTTGGCCTTCACGTCCGACGGGGAATCCGCGTGCTTCCGCACAGCGTTGATAAACTCGTTCCGGACCTGCTCGGCTGTCTTGCCAGTGGAGGTGCTGTCAGTTCGGGTGTGCGAAGGGGTCGCGGGTTTCGGGGGCGGCGTCGGAGTCGAGACGATTGCCGGAGGCGTCTTTGACTGCTGAATGGCAGGGGCCGGAGACGCGGGACTCTTGATGGCGGCAGACAGGTCGACTACTTTACCCTCAGCGTCCTTGATGACGATCGCGGCACTCTTCTTGGCACGGGCGAAGGCGGGCGAGGACACGATAGCGGGAGCCGCTTGAGCAGGTCGCTGCTGGGGGGTGCTCTGTGCGGCGGCCGGGGCTTGGGTCGGCCCGGTGCTGGAGGGCGGTCGGTCGGAAACCTGCGAGGCATTACGAGACATCGGCTGAGCCGCCGGCTGTCCAGGGCCATACGAAGGGACAAACCCTTGATGGCTCGGTGGGCCAAACTGCGACGGCTGGGGAAGATAGGGGTTCAGGGTTTGCGGCTGGTAGGCATAGTTCATCCGGTAGCCATCCATCGGCGGCGGCATACCGTAAGCACCGCCCATCTGCATCTTGTTTGCGGTTAGCAGCTTCTCATAGTTTCCACTCTCTGGTGACAAGTCAAGGGTTCCCGTGAACGGAGGGCCAAACATGGGAACCGGGCGGCCCGGCTGGAACTGGTATGAAGCTGGCGGGCCATCCGGATACTCGGACGCTGATAAGCCGCCGTTGGCGTTCTGATGACACTCGGCCGCCGGGTCCCAACGCTTGCTATGACGCCGCGGCTTCTGAGTGGGTTCCATGCCTGATTGATTGTAGGAGCCGTTGGGACCTCGCAGATGGTGCGCTTTCTCCGAGTCCCGACGGCTTGCCTTGTTCTTCTTTTGTGCCTTGAGGGTGGAGTAATCGCTGCTAATGGAAAGGGACTTTACTTGATGAGCGTAAGGAGGAATGGCGGGATTCATGCCGCCATGATAGTAGGGCTGGCCTGCGGAGCCAGCCAAGGAGGCGGGTGGCATGGTGGGGGTAACATGCGCCATGGCCGGAGTCGTGGCTGGACTGGCACGGTGCGGTTGCGGCGAGTTGGGATACTGCTGCATTCCGCCGCGGCCCTGGTGATAGGGGGCCATGCCTCCGCGGCCAGCGTTAGGGCCAGAGAAATTGCGGTTCGGGGGATAGCCCATGTTCGGATTGTTGTACTGGGGGTTGAAGTTGCCGCGCCCGCGACCCTGGCCCTGGAAGCCACCTCGGCCATGCGCCGGACCGCCGTGGCCGACGCCTTCGCCGTGAGTGGAAGCTTGCGAATCGCGTCGGACGTGGGGGCTCTGGCCCATGGCGACTGGGTTGTGCGGCTTCATGTGGCGCTGGAAGAGGTGGTCAGCAACGAAGAGAGGAGTGTGTGTGCAGAAGAGGAAACAGGGACCTACATCGTTATCGCCGGGAAAGCTGCCAAACGTCAACGGAGCAGCCGGCATTGGGGGAGCCCGGTGGCCGCCCCCACTCTGCTGCGGCATCAGAGGAATCGGCGACGGCGAGTGGGCAGGCGACTGGATCCTTGGGTTGCCGCTGCCTGGAATGGGAATCGGCGCAGCGCCACCCATCTGGGGCGTGCTGTGGGCGATAGCCGGCGACTCAAAGCCGAACTGGATGTTCTTGTGAGCGCCAGCATGGCCGCCATTTGCCATGGCCGGGGCATTAATCGTGACAGAGCTCTTGCGGGTGTGGTCGGCTGCGCCGCCGTTGACGGAGGTGCCGCGTGCGACAGGGACCGCGGGCGTAATGTTGGGTCTTCCGTTCACCGGCTGGGGAGCGGCAGGCTTGCCATGCTGAGGGTCAGGCGCGGAAGACGCAACCACCACGGGCGGGTGAGAGCCCGTCGCGATTAGCGGCGAGGAAGTCGGCTTCTTGTTCGCACCGGCGGCGGAAGCATACGACGGTGCTGCTACGGTAGCTGCGGGGGTAGTGGCCGGATTTTGGTTCGCTTGACTTGCAGTGGAAGTCATAGAGGGTGCTTGTTGACTCGAAAGCCGATGCCTTTTGAAGTTTGCTGTGGGCTCGTGGTGAGCTTGGGAGAGGCGAAAATATCGGGTCGGTCCAACTCCACGGCGAATCTCAGATCCGGGGTGTCGCGCAGACAGAAGTGAATGATCGATCGTCTATCGATTTCTGACCGCGCAGGATGTAGCGGTCGGTGAAAGGATCGCAACGCACTCGAAGGAATCGGGTGGTTGAGTGTCGAAGAAACTCTATGGTGAAAGAGTGTGGTGTGTGGGTTGTCGCAAGGGAACCGAGAAGGCGACCTGAGAGCGACCGTGTTGGAAATCTCTCGCGAGGTCCAACGTCTTCGCAATTAAAGAGTAGAAGAGTGGAGATGTATATCTCTGTTCTCTCGATGGGAAAACCTCGAGAAGGAGAGATATCGGTGGAATTACGGGTGAGGAGAAGGGAATCTGTCGGTAGAAGACGATTCCTCCTTGGGGTTTTTCACAAGGTGGTGTGAAATAGGTGGTGGTGGGAAAGGAAGAGCAGAACCCCAGAAAATTTTTGGGAGTTGCTTTCTGATGGCGAAGGAAGGGGTGTGCGAGCAGCGCCGCCTGGGTTTGGCCTGCACACCAAAAAAACCTAAGCGGCAACCTGTTAGGTTTACGCTTTGGCCACACAGATCAAGCTTGAACCCACCTGTGATTCGCTCCCTCCCCGTCGTAACTGGTGCAGCGGACCGAATTGACTGCTCATCTGCGTTACATTTACACCCATATTAGATGATTCTGATGACATTCTACGGTTCTTTTCCAATCTGACATCAAGTTCGGTGACTTGGGTCTGCTCACAGGCGAGTTGCTTTGACTGTGCGGGCATGTTAGTGACGAGACTCGGTTCCACTACCGTACTTGGCACGTATTGATTACAATACCTACATGCGGGATGAAGCGCACCAATTCGGATTATCGTGCTTTTGACAATGGTTGCTGTTTGTGTTCTCAAACGAACAATATATAAGGTACTAAAGCTGATTCCGTTTTTGACTGTTGGGCAACGAAGCCCGGATATCGATACGGAATGTGACTGCGACAAACACAACACCGAACCACGGTCCTCGAGTGTGATGTCCCACGCCACCAGCCCGAGCGGCCCACCGCAAGGCTGAATTTTGTTCGGTGATAAGGGTTTCTCCGCCCGTGCGAGCATAATTAAGGTGAGTAGACCTTGACTAAAATATCTTACTCGGACCGGCTTGGCATAACGTCTCTAGTACAGATCTACGGGTTTGGTGCAAAGTCTGGCACTAGCAGTCCTCAGTGGTAAGGCATGGAGGCAGCCAGACTGGCAGAAGCATCACGCGTGGCCAACTGCAAGGTGAGAACAGGGAAACCTAGCAGACGAGTGCAGCCCAGGCTTGGAAGGCCTGGGCAAGGTAGGATACGATTGCAGCACAAAGATCTGCGAGGGGCTCAAAGACCTCAAGGAGCCTATTGTTCTTCTTCAGGCACGGGGAAGAACGGGATCTTAGGTTGCAGCCATTGGCGTTTCTCTTGTCTTTGTTTCGCCCTTCTCTTTGCCTCATTACCGGAAGGTAACCTTACGTAATCAGGTCCGACATGGATGTTGATCGACTTGATTCAGTTCCAAGCGTGGTCCTCTTTTTTTCTCTTTAGAAGTATTTTCTTTTCCTTTTTTTTTCCGACTCGAGGCATTCATTTCCCTGATTCTTTTTTCTCTTCTTTCTTCATAACGTCACCCGACATCAGAAAGGCACTGCCCGCAGATACCGACACGCTAGACTTCCGGTAATTCTGACTATGTGGAGAAGCAGGGCAACGGCGGGTGCGGGGCTCTGCGCTCCACATGGGATCTGGAGACGGCGCTGTTTCCAGCCTCGACCGCCAGCATCGTGGCTTTCCAGACAGCCAACTTTTGCAAACAATAAGAGCGGAAACGTCGACAAATCTCCTATGTTTCGTCCAGAACTCGCTTTGCCACATGTACGTGGGTCACTCGATTTGTATCGATGCACGCGTTCGACTCCAGATCGAAAGGTTATCCGTTCAAATCGGGTGGGGCTCGGATATGATGCGGTTCGGCACCACCTTGTACCTTCTACTAGGTTATGCTGTGGTATTCCGTATGATGCTCAGGCTTATTCAAGGTGCTCCGAAGGTAACCTGAGAATTAGCCTTCATTGCGGGTAATATGTCCTGCAAAAACCTAGGTGCTTTGTCTGTACGGATCCAGGGGTATCTCCATCCCTCCAGCCATGCCTAGCTCGAGCCTCCCGCTACCTTCATGCTGCCACAGCATGTAGGCTTTGTTCCAGGTTGTTGTTGAGTGCTCAGACCTTTGTGATCATCCTCAGCCTCTGTGGTGCGGGTTGGACCGATGTAGGAATCCGCAGGTTGGCACGCAGTTCATAGGGCGGCCCATGGCAGTTGTACTTAGTGATTCACATAAGGCCTGCTTGCTTGACAAGACACGCAAGCACAAGGCTTTGTGCCCTGCCTTTTTTCGCTCGTCCATCTACCCGTCTGGGTCGAACGTCTAGAATCAAGGTTCTAGGCTTGTTGCACAGGGCATCCGCAAACCAGTTTCAATGTACGGAGTGCAATACCACCTTGCACAAGGCCGTCGCCACTGCCACCGGACCTTGGAGTTAATAAACAGGGCGGTCAATGTCCTACAAATTCCACATTTCGCAAGTTAGGTACTTGGCCGGTTTGACTCACCGTGCCTAGTGGCTGAGGTGTGCTCGTCCAATGGTTGTTTCCAGGAGCTCAACACCTGCCTGATAGGTATACAAATGAGTGCATGTCCAAGACGACAGGCTCGGGGGTGAGGGCGTCGACCTCGGTCGCGCATGGATTGATAGACGTTGGTGTGATGGCGGATCTTTAACAACCACTACATGTGAAGCTCATGTATAATGAGCAACAGTAAGAGGGACAGGAGAGGGTGTGTGAGACGTAAACACATTACGGTTCATTGGGCTGGACAAGTGGCAGTACAGTCTCTGAACGATCATTG
>MU863624.1:2700239-2812138 GCA_033575675.1 Parathielavia hyrcaniae
GAGGCCTTCTCTTTTTGTATTTGCAGGCTCAGTCACTGATCGTTTCCTTGATTTTCGATATGGGTTTTTCATCCGGCCTGCAAGGGTGCGGTTTTCCTGTACAGTAAATATTTGAAGGTCCGGCACGCCCCCAGGGCATAGCGGTGTAGGAATAATAATATTTAAGTTAGTAGTCATCACTAAAGCTAACACTGGGTCAAAGTCTGTTGGATTTGGCAGGTGGTCAGGAAGGGCAGTTCTGGGGTAACTAGCGGCTTGGCACCATGATCTGGAAAATGCCTGGAATGGTTCTTGGAACAGCAGAGAGAGACATCATCATCAATTGAGTGGTGGCCCATCCTTTGGTGCCCAATTACTACGGTACGGTAAATTCGTGGCTGTTGGCTTTCCAACAAAGTCAGACAGTTCTTAGAGAATCTATACGTAATAAACAGCGAGAAAAAAAAAAGCAGTGAAAAATTGATAGATTTGACCCCCACCCGATTTGAACGGATAACCTTTCGATCTGGAGTCGAACGCGCTACCATTGCGCCAGAGGGCCCCACTTTTATTTAATGACAAGATATTGATCAGTCTTGACTTATCAGAGCATAGCTAATGTTGGCAGATGTCCAAACAAGCTCTAAAAGCATCAATCTACGAATAGGCCTCTGTGAAAAGGCTTTGCATAAGGTACTGTAATGAAGATGTAAGCTGGCAATAGAGCTAGCGCTTACTAGATTGAACTATAATAATTGGGCTAAAGCAAAGTGTACGGCGACAGGTTTGGGCAAGGTGGCAGGCACCGGGACTCTTGTCGCTCCTTCCCCAGAATTGTCACACCGCCGTACCGTGTTGGGATGCCGTGTAAATGGAATATTCATCGTGCGATTTTCATTTCACGATCTTTACAAGTTTTCGTCGTTCTAGTGGCGACAAACTAGGCACGAGCACAATCGTCCGTCCTCACGCCTTATTTTCGTCATTGTTCGGATTTCCCGAAACACCTGGGCAATCAGTTGGTCATGTACCTGTCTGTCATTGGGAGGTTTTGCGCAGATGCACTGAAATGCCTTGGTACCCGCCGACGCCTGTGCGATGCAGCCCTGCAAGATGACGACACCGCTAATGCTTTCAGGCAAGTGATTGCTGCCCTGTCGAACCTGTCAGGGGGCCCTTGACAACGCTGCTGGCTCAGACGCGCTTGCAGATCACCTTGGGTGTCCGAGCGATGCGGCTCTGCATTCTCAACGACCTCCAACGTACCTCATCGTTGTGAGGAAGCTTTGGACACTGTAGGTAGTCTGTTCCAGGTTGATTTGCTGGCATGGCATATGGCAGGTGGAAGACAGAGCATGCAGGAAAGGAAGGAAAAAGGAGAAATTCATGATGGGAAAGGGTGGACGGGAAAAAGTATAGGAAAGAAAGAAGATAAATGCAAAAACATGAAGTGAAAAGAGGAAAGGAAGAAATAGGAAGAGAAATAGAGCAAGCGGAGCCGAAAGGATAATAAAGGAAGAGAAGAAACCACAAGGAAAGAAACAAAGAAAGGGGCTAACCAGCAGTTTACCTCCCTCCGTACCTTGTTTCAGTAACACGTTCCGCTCTGGTAAACAAATCGTGGCCGGACTTTTGCATTCACCTGGCACAAGCCCCTCCATCCAGCGACACCAATCTCTGCCTACCCACACTCACCAAACTAAACCACCACAAAATAATCCGCTCACTCATCCTCCTCAACCTCAAACCCCTCCACCCTCACCGCGTCCTCCCCCTCCCCCACACCACCTTCCTCCCCACCCCCCAGATCCTCAAACCCCTCCTCAACCCGCTCCGCGACCCCCAATTCAACAGGCAACCCCCCACCCAGCCCTCTCTCCTCGCGCAGCTGCTTAACCCGCGTAGCCGTCATCTCAAAGACATACTGCCCAAGGTGTTCCACGCCCTCCATGACCGCCTCGCCCAGCAGCTGAGCCGGGACGAGCGCCGTGGCGGTATCCCCAACCGCATCCCCACCATCAGCACCCCCATCCCCGCCCCCATCCCCATCCCCATCCCCGTCCGCAGCCGTACCAGCGGGTGGCGGTGTCAGCAACCGCTCCGAAGGCCACAGCTCGCCCGTGACCAGCGCCAGCTTGTCGGGCCGCTGCAGCAGCAGCCCAAAGGCGTCGCGCAGCTCGAGGCAGCGCTCAAACACGTCGCGGCGGCCGAGTATGTACAGGCCCAGGCGGGCGCGCGAGAGGGCGACCGTCAGGCGGCGCAGGTCGCGCAGGTAGCCGACGCGGGTGGTGCGCGTGAGGGAGAGGATGATGTCTGCACAAAGCAGAGAGAGAACAAATTGTCAGTAAACCAAATTTTTTTTGGGTAGGATGGGTTGATTGGAAGGGAGAAACGGGGGCTCTTACAGTCATTCTGCTCGCCCTGGTACTTATCGACGGTGGTGACCACCCTCGGCAGACCAAAGATGGGGTTCTTTGCGCACCGGTGGGCCAGCACATCCCGGATGAGCGCCCTCTGCCCGGCGTACGTGGCCAGGATGCTGATCTTGGCCGCCGGGTAGCCCAGCAGGCGCATGTACTGGTAAATGGCCACGGCGTACTCTGCCTCGCCCAGGTTCTGGATAAAGTGCGGCGAGGGCTCCGTCTCGCCCTTGCCCTTGTAGTCCGGCACGTGGATGAACTGGTAGTCGAACTTGAACCCGGCGTTGGCCGTGAGGAACTCTCTCTGGGCTTGGGTGTGCGGCAGGTCCGACAGTTCCGGGTACCGCCACCTGTACAGGTTGGAGATGGAAGGACGGGCGCGGCCTTGCTGGTCGAGGTTGATGGCTGGGACACCGAGGCGGACGAGCCGGGAGAAGAGCGACTGCTCCAGGTTAGCGTAGTGCCGGAATGCCAGGCCCTGGATGACGGGCGAGTTCTGGTAGTGGTCTCCGCACAGGACGACCCTCTGCAGCCCCGACTGTCCATCCTTGAGTTTCTGCATGGCCAGCGGGATGAAGTTTTCAATCTCGGTGATCTGGGCAGCCTCTTCCATGATGACATTGTCATACTGGAAGCCCAGCGACGCGATTTCACCCCTCTTCATCGCGGCGTGCGTCGACGTCATAGCAATGATGCGCGCCTCGCTCGTGAGCAGATAGTTGGCCTTGTCCTTGTCGCGCCGTAGAATCTCAAAAGGCAGCACATCGGCCAGCTCGGAGAAGATCTTGGAGATGTGGCGGTAGCATCCGTTGGCAGTCTCCATCACGGTCTCGCGATCCGCGTCCGCCGGGAAAAGGGGCTGTGGGGCATCCGCAAAATAAGCGTGGAATGGGAATGCTTGGGCAACCTCTTCCGGGCTGGCATCTTCCGCCTTGACGACGTTCGTGAACTTGGCCCATGCCGGCTCGACATAGACCGCGTTGAAGTAGCCAGCCGTCTCTGCCGAGTTTCCGTGGGCGCCGGGCGCACCCATGCTTGCAGCGAGGCGGTTGACCTCGAAGAGAAAACGCTGCCGATTCTCTAGGAAAGACTCCACCCTGCCGTGCTTGCTGAAGCTCCCCTCGGTCTCGAGCTCTTCCTCGCCATGGCCCAAGCGGAGCAGATGACGCTCGTCGATGTCCAAGGCCACAATCTTGGCAAACAGCTGGTTCAGAGCTTGGTTGCTGTGGGCTATAAGCAGGGTTTTCTGCTCCGGGAAGTTGTGGTAGATGTTGTTGATGATCTGCGTGGCCACGTCCGTCTTGCCCGTACCGGGAGGGCCGACGATGACTGTGAGCCCCGGCTGTGTCCCCGACATGATGGCCTCGATCTGCTTGGGGGTGAATCGAACCTTGTTCAGCTTCGGCGCGTCGACCGGGTATGGCCCGTTATTCGGGGGCCTGTACGTCGACACATGGACCGTTTCGATCTCGGCAATGAGAGCCGGTTCCGCATCCCGCCTCCTCTTTTTGGAGGACTTGGGAACAGCATTTTCGGCCTGCTTCTCGACCGTCTCCAGGACGTACGGGGGCCCGAAGCTTCCGGACACGTCGTCGCTCGGTTCGACAGTCTTGCCAAGCAGGCTCTCGATAAGATGCTGCCAGTCCAGAAAGGTATCGCGGTAGTTGACCTTCTTGACGCGGTTCGGCAGGTGTTTGTATGTCGCGCCCGCTGGGTCGCCGTATCCCAAAAAGACCTCGTGCAGCCAGGATGCGAGTGGGAGATCGGAAAGAGTCAGATCTCGGATGGACTCGAGCACCGGCTTGAAGTTATTTTCTCGGCCGGCTCTCCGGATGAGAAGGTTGACGCCGTCGTAGACGTTCCGATTGCCCTCTGTGTCCGCCATGAAGGCTCCCGCATCCAACCGGAACTGGATCTTCCTCGAGTCGCTACGACTGTGGCCATTGAAATAAGCCTGGGTATCGCGGATCGCTCGTCCCTTGTCGTCGAGAATCTGTATGATCTCGGCCGCGCGCACCGAGACTAGCCCGAGCTTTTCAGCCTCGGACAAGGGCGGCCCACCATTTGTGATCTGCTTCGACTTGGACGCATCAACAGCGACAAGAAAAAGCACGTCGTCGGCACGCAGGGATTCCCAGTCTCGCCGAACGTGTAGTGACAGCTTTCTCAAGTCGATGGTCACTTCAGCTCGCACCAGGGAGGGTTTTTCGTCGCCGACGCGCGGTGGTACAACCTCGAGGATGGTTGGCTTTGCGATGGGTAGAGCCATTCTTGAGAAGCCCGAGAAGGTCGTCACCCCCGCTCGTCTGCTCTCTGGCTGCAACCTCGCCAGCACGTCCTCGATATCTTGGCGAATAGCGTAGAAGGCCTCGCAGCGATAGAGAACCATGGCCCTCCACAGAAAATCACCGACCGAGAGGTATTGCAGGTTGAACTTGGGAAGAGCCAAGGGCCGAGATCCATCGTAGTGATCGGTTCTCCTGAGCCCAATGTCGAAGAGGGTCTCCTCGGTTGGGAGGATGCTCAGGTCACGGGCAGCGTCCTGGAAGGGTTTCCGCCTCTCGAAAGTCGACAGGAGAACCTCCATAACGAACCTGCGGTCAACGGGCACCTTGGCAGATTCCGGGTATTCTGTCCGGAGTCCTAGGTGGCTAGTGAGCTGGGAGAGTTCCTCGTCTGTGAGCGGTTGAAGGAGTCCTTCAAGCTCGCCCCGCCTGTCAATGGAGCCATAGTTGGATATCGCCAGAACCGTCAACTTTCCCTTGAAGTGTTTCAAGGCGGTTCTCTGCAGTTTGGCTAGCGCCGCACAATGCCGGTCATACGCCTCGTCCTTGTTGAGCTGCGCGCCTGAGTGGTCGTCGACGGGAAAGTGGGTGTAGTGGGAGAAGAGAGCGCACAGCTCCCGCAGCAGACTGTTTGGCTCGTCGTTGAAGAGAGGCGACAGGGTGAGGGCGGGGAGTACGTGCAAGTCTTGGAGGAGGGTATTGACATATCGTCTGGTCGGGAGCTGGCTCTGCAGGTCGGTGAGAAACTCGACGAAGCGCTCACAGTAGAGCACGTGCTCTGGCTTTTGGGCGTCGGAGTAGAGAAGGCCAAGAAAGTCCAAAATCAAGGTATAGAGCCAGGATCTCTCGAAGCGCAGGCGTGCTTTGGTGGCGTCGTCGCCCGAGTCGTACCGCTTCGCGGCCGCCCTCCAGGCCTTCCTCAGATGCGGGTTCGAGTCCAGTATTGCATCCCGCTTTTCCTCTGTCGACAGACTGTGCCAGATGGAGATGGAGACCAGCGGAGCGCACTCCTTGCGCACGATGGTGCAGTCCAGACTCTGGAATGCATAGACGATGAACAGGAGAACGTGGGTCCGGATCGTCCAGGAGAGGGAGGCGTCGAGTGTCATGGAGAGCGCACGGCGAAACAGATCGGAAAAGTCGGAGGGACGGTCGGCGAAGATATCTGCGTCGGTCAGCACTCGGCATAAAATCGCCCGGAGTGGGAGTTGACGCACCCCATGTTCCTAGCCGCTCCCTCCGCTTAGCATTGACTATCAAGATGATCAAAAGAACATGGTGGTTGGATGAGTTCTCCGAGTAGCCTGGCCACAGATAGCTGGTACAAAGTCAGCGACAGGTTCCCGAGACGTCTCAGCCAGGTCTTGGGCGAGCACCCACCTCTCGAGCGTCTGCAGGCCCTCGAGAACCAGAAGCGACTTCAACGGGAAGTTTTCCTTCTCCAGGGCATCCCATATCTCGCGCTTGAGCACGTCGTTCTTGACCTTGACCTTGGCCTTGGCCTTGGCGGCCTGCTTAGGCGTCTTGAGCCAGTGCTGCCGCGCAAGACTGGCAAACTCGCTCTCGCCCTCGAGATCGTCGATTGTCGGGCGCCCCGATGGCCCAGCAGTATTTGGTCGGGAATCCGCACTGCTCTTGACTCGTTTGGCGGGAGGCATGTCGGGCGCTGTTGTTGTTGTTGTTATCGCGCGCAGCGGGCCGAGGTCAGGGGCCCTGTGGTGCGGTGTCGCGCTCCTTCAATAAGTCTGGATTTATGGTCCAGAGATGGTTGGAGGCGCACGAGAGCTCCAAGCTTTCGTCGGAGGATCGTTTGGTATCGGTCCACTGTCAATACAAATGGATACCGGCCGCATTTCAGCCTTGCAGTTTGCTCCACATGCTGCAACTCGTGTGGCCCCACCAAGCGTGGTTGGCCTTCATTGGAATCTTGGATCGCCAAGCCATGGTCAAGTGGGTACCGTCTCGGCATCCGCCTCTCCAGCCTTGCCGCTTGTCTGGTCGTTTCCCTCTTCGAGACTCCAACTGGACGTTCCTGGCCTGAGCATTCATCGACTGTCATTCTTTGCTTTTCTGCTTTTCTCAAGTCTCTTACCCAACCCTAGATGGAGAGGTATTAAGGCGATTTTGATTCGACACATTGCCGCTGCGACGAGACCGTTGCGCACCCTTCTCGGCCGTTTTCACAACGCAAAGATGCCGTCGGCCACCGTTGACACCCACGGCAGCCCGGGGGTCGCAGCAGCAGCTCGGTTCTTGGACGAGTTGCTCGGACGCGCCGAGTCGGTCAAGACAACCGCGTCGATCGAACCCCCACTCGACAAGGCACATTTCGACGATCTCCGGCGGCAACTAAACAATGCGCTCGGCTACGATTTTACCGCCGAGGAGCCCGTCGACGCCAGAAAGCTACAACGCTTTGCCGTTATCGAGACCGCCGTTCGCGACACATTCAAGTCTCTAATTGTGAGTGGGCCGTCGTCGGCGCCGGGCCGTTCTTCTTTGAGGCTCACCGATTGTTTCTGCCCAGACAACAACACCGATCGACTCCCCGGACTTCGTACGAGTATGGAACCTTCTCGACATCCTGTCATTGCTCTCCGACTGCGAGCTATGCGACCCTGCCCTGCTGTTTTGGCTCGTCGAGGAGCTGCTCGACAGCCAGACCATTGCCGGCTGCCGAAAGGTCTGGGACTTTCTCGAATCCCGTCGTGAGCGCATCACCGCCAAGCACTTCAAACAAAAGCAGCTCGTCATCCTCCGCACCTGCAATGAGCTCCTCCGGCGCCTATCTAGAGCCCTCGACCCAGCGTTCTGCGGCAGAGTCTTTATATTCATGTTTCAAAGCTTTCCCTTGGGAGATAAGAGCTCCGTCAATCTGAGGGGAGAATACCATGTCGAAAATGTCACCATCTTCGACCAGGAGACCCCAGTGGCGGGCGGGGACATGATGGACGTGGACACGGATGTGAAGCCGCAAAAGGACAAGCCCCTGGACCCGGACAGCTTGTATCCCATCTTCTGGTCGCTGCAAGAAAGCTTCAACCAGCCCAAGAAGCTCTTCGATCCCAGCCATTTCGCTTCATTCAAGGCCGGCCTCGAGGCAACCATGGCGACCTTTAGAAGCATCAAACCCGAACAGCCGTCCAAAGCCAAGGAACGGCTAGATAAGC
This sequence comes from Parathielavia hyrcaniae, assembly GCA_033575675.1. NCBI lineage: Eukaryota > Fungi > Ascomycota > Sordariomycetes > Sordariales > Chaetomiaceae > Parathielavia > Parathielavia hyrcaniae. Next base: position 2,708,094 of record MU863624.1, read on the forward strand.
CGGTCGAAGAGATGGATCACAGCCTCAAACGGAAGCGAGATGACGTCGACGACGAGCTCGCCAGTGGGTTCAACCCAAAGTATCTTACCAGCCGGGACCTGTTCAAGCTCGAGGTATGACCGCGGCCCGGCTACCGCCAAGGCACTTCCCCCCACTGACGACGCGCAGATCAGCGACCTGGCGTTCCGGCGAAACGTCCTCGTCCAGGCACTCATCATCATGGAGTTCCTCCTCTCGCTCTCGCCCAAGGCAAAGGAGAAGCTTGCCAGCGTCAAAAACCCTAACAAGTCGGTGACGTACTCGGACCAGCAGCTCAGCGAAGAGGACACCCAGTGGGCGACCGACATGAAAGAAGTCATCGTCGAGTATCTGAGACAGGGCGTAGAAGGGCCCTATTTCAACCGCATGGTCGAGACAGTCCTCGCACGGGACAAGAACTGGGTCCGCTGGAAGATCGAAAACTGCCCGTCGATTGAACTCCCGCCCATGACGCCTGCAGAGTTTGTCGAGACCAGAGCGGCAGCAACCAAACTGGCCACTACCAAAAGGCTGCGGCCAACGCCCGTGGGGTCCATGTCTCTGGAATTTCTTGACGACGAAGATGAGAGCAGCGCCATGGAGAAGTTGAAGGACCCGGAGAGGCACCGCCTGCCCGAGCTGAGCAACCTCAAGAGAGGCATTGACCTTGACGACCTCGAGATCGACATGCCCACCAACGACGAGTCGAAGGCCTCGGCGATAGAAGGCAAGGCCAGCAAGACATGGCGGGCGCTGAGGATAGCCAGCAAATCCAAGCTTGTCGTATTCGACAAGATCGAAGACGACGACAAGATCGACATTGTCTTTGAAGAGAAGCCGCTCCAGGAAGGTGCTGAGGGCGAGCAGGAGGACGCGGTGAACGGCGATGCCGTGTTTCCCGAGGACCGTAGACCCATCGTCGTCGTGGATGCCACCAGTACCGATCCAGGTTCGAGATCGGAGACGGTGAAGCAGCTCGTTTCTCAACATTCTCGCGTCTTCACCAAGGTGCCAACGCACGTCACACGGAAGCCACAACAGGGGGAAGTTAACGGACAGGACCACCACTTTGTGGATGGCCAGGCATTCAACATGATGCGGGACGGAGATCAGTTCGTCGAGTTCACGGATGAAGGTGACAATATCCATGGGACGAGCAAGAGGGTGGTGGAAGGCATCATGGACAATGACAGGGTGCCCGTGATGGAGATGGACCGCGATGTGAGTGATGCCACTTGTTTGGGGTTTGTTGGTGATTGAGACACTGACCAGCCACACCCCAGGGCGCGCAACAAATCAAGGACAACGGCTTCGATGCAAGATTCGTCCTGGTTCAGGCAGCCGAAGAGTCAGCCGAGGCTAAGCCAGATGAACTCTATGAGTCGGTTGTAAAGGACATGAAGTCTCTCGAGTCGGCCATATTTGGATCAGCAGCAGCAGCAGCGTCAAGAGACGCCGATGTGTCCATGGCGGACGGCCCCGCGCCATAGGCCGTCAGACAGGTTGGAGGAGCCGCACAAGCGATCTGTACTTTGTACATACAATGAGTCGAGGTGATACCCCATTTTGCACGGTAGCCGGACATTACCTGTCTAGTCATTTGTTGTCCATCCCCCCCTCTACATTTCCCCCCATGCCTCGAGCGAATTGACGACGTCCTCGGCCTTGGCCTTGAGGTCGGGCCCCGAAATCCATGTCCTTCAGGCCCATGACGGCCAGCATGTTGCGGTTGCCCGGGTGCTCCATCATCAGCTTCACCGTGATGCTGCGCGTCATGACATCGTGACACAGCTCCTGGGCCTTGGCCGGGCTGGGCGTGCCCTGGCAGCCGTCCAGGTCGGGGATCTAGGCCGGGTGCTGCAGGGGGGGGCCGGCCTCGATGTTGTCGAGCTCCGAGAGCACGTAGTCGGTGCGCATGGCAAAGTCCAAGATGTGGAACAGGGTGCGGTGCCGCCGCCGCGGCTGCATCTGCGGGTGCGCGGTCAGGGCCGTGAGCTTGGCTGCTACGACTTGGCGGGCTGCGAGCGGCGGGAGGACCGAGGTGGTGGGTGGAGTTGGGCTTGGGGTTGTGGCTGAGGGCATCTTGAGACGTTGATGGGGTTAGGAGCGAGTAAGGTATCTGTGAAATGTACGGATCCGTATGTCTGTTTGTTTTCCCTCGAATGAGCTTGGGGTAATTCTTGAGAGTTCAGGCTGAGCTGTGACTGGGGAAAGGGGGCTGCATGAGAAGCTTCTAGCTCAATTCAGTCCCCGCACTTGCACCGCAGTGTTTCAGGGGTCGAAGCTATCAAGGTTCCATGAGCAACACACACAGCAGTCTCAGTCAACTGAACTTCCTGCAAAGATAACCTTGATCAACCTGGGTTACGGCCATGCTGGAAGAATGGAATGGATTGAAGACATGGACAGGAACGCGATCATGGTGTCTTTGCGCACGGGTATCAGAGGCTCATGGCCAGCATCTAAATTATCTTATTTAGTCAACCACCAGGGAATCCATACAACTATCACCACGAAGTACTATGGCAGCTTTTCAAGCCAGCCGATAGCCGTCGGGTCTCCTCCCCGTGGGTGTATCTGCACTGAAGGATATCGCGATCTCACTCGCTGCTTCACGCTATGCGGCATGTTCCGTGGATCGACACGGGAACGGGCAAACCATGTGCAAGCCACGTTTGCTGTTTTAGTATTGTTGTTGCCGAGCACAATCTCATGCAAAGACAAAGCCAGCGCATCCCCAAACACCTTCCTCATTGATGGCCATCCCGCCCTGAGCTGGCAGAAGCTCCCAAGCAGCAAGATGGAATTTATATAAGTGAGCCCTTGGTCTGACCGGCAGCAAAACGATATGCTTCACCGCCGTGTCAAGACTCGAACCCCCATCATAATAATACCAGGAAAACACTTTCCACAGCTGCCACAAACCGTGTGACGGGATCGTATCACCGAAGACACAATGGCTTTCTCACTGTCAAGGTTGCTCACGTTTCTCAAGGACCTTCTGCCTCACATAAAACCGACCGGCTTCTTCTGGTTCTAGCCTCCCCCACAACCCTCGTTCATTACCGGGGGTATTCATCGCTTCCGACTTGGAGAACGACATAGCATTTCATCAACAAGAGAAACAAGAAGAACCCGCGTTCAATAACCTCCCTTCCATATTGTTAGCCTGCTAGCCCACAACTGCCACCGCCATAACGTTACTCCCCATCACCTCACGCCTCCCCACCTCCCTCTGCCCGCAGCCGACGAGTTCAGCGCCAGCCGCCGGCCAATATTCCCAAAGCACACGCAGCTACAAAACAGGACACTCAACATCCATATACTAGTCTCGATCGTCTCCTGGCTGGCCAGCCCGCCAAGTTTCGCGCTGTCAGGGGCAGGATACCCAGCGGATCCCGTGATATTAGCAAGGAAAGAAGCCGCCGCCGCCACAGAAGAAGAAGAAGCAACTTCCGCCACCGACGCAGCCTTCCCCCCCGAAGAATAAGCCGGCGCGGGCATGAGCACGGCATCCGGGTGAGCCCCAACGAGCCCCGTCAGCACAACCACCAGGGTCCCCGCCAGCCCCACGGCGGCCGACAGCAGGAAGCCGGGCTTGGAGCGGTCGATGAGGTACCAGAGGAAGGGGTTCGCCAGGGCCAGCGTCAGCGACACCTGCATGGTCGAGGCCCAGGGCAGGCGGCGGATGGCAAAGACGATGCCGACGAACGCGCCGATGCCGCGCACCACCAGCGCCCAGTCGGCTTGCGGCGACGCCGCCGAGACGGATTGCTTTTCATCCATCACGGGGGCTTCGGCGGTTCCGTTTTCGTCGTCGTCCGATTCTCCGTCTCCGTCTCTTCCTCCTACTACTACTACCGGAGCCATCTTGTCGACGACGACCCGACCCGCCGTGTTTCGCTTCCTGATGCTGCCGACTTCGTTATCATCATAGCCGCCACCACACACCTGCTGCCTCTGACCACCTCGCTGCTGCAGTTGTAACACGCCGTTGGCCAAAGACGTGGCCCCGGCAACAGAAGAAGACGTCGAAGAAGACGATACGACGCTCTCCTCCCAGAACCGATCAACCCACGGCAACAGACTCCCCAGCGTGACGCCCGCGGCGCCCCAAAACACAAGATAGCCCCACTGCCAGTAGTGGGACTCGTACGCCGCCGCCGCGAGGCGGAAGTGCTGCTGGGTGCTGCCGCTGCCGCTGCCGCTGCCGATGGTGCTGTGCTGCGGCAGGCGGGTGACCAGCACGCCGTAGCCGACGCCCAGGACGAAGAGCAGGGCCGCGCGCAGGGCGAGTTGCAGCGCCACTTGCCTCCTCTTTCGTGGTGGCTGGCGCTGATTTCGTGGAGGGTGTGGCCGTGTCGTCGTTGTCCGGCTAGTGGTGATGGTGGTGGAGTAGGAGGAGGGATGGTGCCGCAGGGAGGAGGAGGGGGGCTCGCGTGTTTGATCGTAGCTTTCGTCGTCGTCGCTGTTGTCATCTAGGCCTGTATCATGTGGGGAAGGGATGTCGTCGGCGCTGGTGGCTGCTGGGTGACCGTGGTGGTCGTCTGGGAAGTACGACTGTTCTTGATCCTGGTCGTCGTCTCCATCTTTGGTGAAGGACGCTATGGTGGAGGGCGAGTAGATGCCAAAGAGGGTTGGAGAAGTAAGATTGAGGTACGAGGTGGTGTGGCTGAGCGGGGTGCTGCCGTCTCTGCTGCGGCTGCCCGGGGTGGCGGTGGTGGTATGCTGGTGAGGGGCGAGGAAGCGCAGGTCGCTGGAGCTGATTTGTGGCCGCGGGGACGGGCGGTTCTCGTCGTCTTCTGGAGGGGTTGGGCTGGCGAAGGCAAGGCTGAAAGGCCGGCGCGGGATGGGGCGGATGATCTTGGGTCCCAAGGAGTCGTGCGTCTCTCTGTCTCCCGGTCTGTCGTCCATGTCTGGGGTAATCTTATTGCCGTGAATGGCAGTGGCCGAGTGATGGCGTTGTTGATGTCGCTTAGACGTGTATTGAGAGTGTCCTTCAACAGTCTTTGGGCAGCTGCAGAGCTTCCTGAACACGACACGACAGTGGTAAATGGCCCAACAAAATCCAAGCGTGAAACGGGAAGAGGGGTCCCAAGTACACCGAAGGTCTCTTGCGCGAAGGCGTGCGCAACACAAGCCAGCGAGGGAGGAATGAGAAACGGCCTGGTTTGTGACCGTCCTTGACGGAAGATCAATGCGGACGTTACGAGAGGCAACGAGCCATCACCGGGGTTCTTTCTGCAGGATCAACTGGATCGTGATAGGACCTGAAGTCTGACAGGACAAGCAGACATTCAGGGCGTCAAGACGTCAGATGGAGAGATGGTGTCCGTGTCGAGGGTTGAGGCGCGCGACCCGTCGTAAAAAGAAACACGGCAGCAGGGATTGGAGTGTGGGAATTTCCCAAGGGCAGCGGCAATGGAACTGTATCCGTATGTGTAATGTTCCAGGTTCATAAAACGAGCAGTCGTGAACTCAGATGCTGTGTTACGGGCACTGACACAAATGTCTCTGTGGTCCGTTTGTCCTACAGTGCAATGGTGTATAAAACGGATTTTGCACCACCCGACTTCTGCTTGTCTTATATTTTGATGCCCTGGAAGGCCAATCGTCCTGCTCTGTCACGCGTCGCTCTGTCTCAAAACTGTGAATGGTGGCTCCGTATGGTGTGGCTTGTATTTGCCAGGGGCTATTTTCGCGGTGGGGATCGGCAAACTGGGGAAAGCTGAGTCGAGCAGGGGTGGTCAGACCCTGGATTGTGGGACGGGCGGCAAATCCTGCTTGGTTTCGCCGCTCGCATGTGATCAGCGCACCGGATGAGGACTCACCTGCACCGCAGTCGTGCCTCCTCAACTTATCAGTGGCCTGTCGCCTGACTGTGGTCTGCTCGCGGGGGTAAGACAATCCGACCGTTTTCCATTACGAGTTGAGCCACTTTACCGTAACTATTTCCCTACGTACTGTAGTATACTCTTGGTTCGCTGCTCCAAGTGACGCGTTGCACGTCGACTATGGCAAGGTCGGTAACGTCGCGATAGCAACGATAGAGCGAATGAACCTGTCCACCGAGATATAGGGTAAGCTTGTTAGCTTTGCTACGGATAGACACCGTTGCTCGACATAGACGCCTATGGTAGATACCTCAGATGCCAGTATTCAGTCGGGTAACTGCCAGGATCGACAAGATACATAGCACCCAGCCCGTCCTTAGGTGTCGTGACAATCATTCGTATCAGCCCAGCAAAACAGGCGGTAGCCCATTACTCGTCGTCGTCGCTCTCCTCCGACTCCTCCGTCTCAAACTCGTACTCGCTCTCCTCCGCTCCCTGCGGCCGGGGTATCATGACGAAGGCCGCCACGCAGGTGATTCTGTTCTGCGTCTCATACACCCCCATGATCTGGCCAACCTGCTTGGGCGACTCGCCAGCGCTGCTGCTTCTTCGCAGCTCTTCAGCGCCCACCTGCCACAGCCGGACGCGGCCGTCGCTGCTCCCCGTGACGACGAAGAACGACCTCTTCCCCTCCTCGTCCTCCACCGGCAGAACCGTAAAGTCCTTGATCCTGCCCTGAACGCCCGCCTCCTTCCCACCGAGCGAGCCGACCGCCCTCGCCACCGGCAGCGTCTTGTCCTTAGGCGGCGCCTCCAGATCCTCCTCGGCCGTCGATAAGAACACCACCCGCCCATCCTCGGTCGACACCGCAAGCACCGTCTCGTCCCCCTCCCCGCCCAACTCAACATAGCAAAACTCATGCACCTTCGTCCTCGCATCCCGCATGACCCGACACCGCGGAACACAATCCATGCCAAAGACCAACACATCCCTATCAAACCCCACCGCGAACTCGTCCTCCCCGCCCTTGGCACTACCCCAGACAATCCTCCTCGCCTCGCCCGTCGAGTGCTTCCCCTCCCCGAACTCCGCCAGCACCCCGCGCTCAAAATTCAACACCCTGCTCTTCTTGCCCGTCTCCAGATTCCACAGCCGCATGCTCCGCTCCCCCTTGCTAACACTAATCATGATCTTATTACTCGGGTGCACCGCAAAGTCGTTGACCCCGTGCGGCACCCCACCCACCCCGGCGGTATCCCCGCTGGGCCGTCCATACGCCTTGGGGACGGGGCACTTGAAGGTGTGCAGCAGCGTCCAGTCGCGGCAGCGCGTGACGGCCACGGTCGAGTCCTCGGCGGCGCTGAGCAGCTTGGAGCGGTTCGGGAAGGCCAGCCGCGTCACGTTGGACGCGTGGTGCAGCAGCGTGCCCAGCTCGCGGTTCTTGGGGTTCTCGAGGATCGGCCGGGGCGCGAGCGACGAGAGCAGCCTCCCGTCCCGGTCGTCGTTCTCGTCGGCATCGGCCGCGCGGCGCGACGGCGGGTGCGCAGAGAGGTTGTAGATGTTGATGCGCTCGTCGGTGCTGCCTGTCGCGAGCAGCACCTTTTGGGACTGGCCCGGCGCCGGGGCCGAGGGCGGGGAGAGGGCGAGGCAGCGGATGGCCGAGTTGTGCGCGTTGAAGAGGAACGTGTCGGCGAACTCGGCCTTGGGCTGTTGTGGTTGCGCTGGCGCGCCGCTGTCTTTGCCATTCTTCTTCTCCTTCTTCGCAGAGACGGCAGCGGACGGGGCAGGCTTGACTGTCGCTGTGATGCCGTGGAGCACCCGGTCGTAGGACCCGGCGACAATCTGAATTGTCACGGGGCCATTGCCGCTCAACGTAAATGCTGTAGACTGCGGTGTCTGGGTCGCTGCTTTCGCCTTCTTCGCCGGGGTTTTGGCCTCGACACGGTTCCCCTCCGGAACAGATTCCCTTTTCCTTTTCGCCATAATGCGTGATTCCTGGTATGTGAGGCTCTCCGTGTCCGTGGTCCCTTCCTGCTCGGCGTTGGGGTGAGAGAGGGAGGACGACTGGCAGAGCACCTCAGTTTTTGAAAAATAAAGTGGGGACGAGCTTATCTTATCCGAGTACCTATCGCTCGAATTCCATCTCGGGTTCTTCAGGGAGGTGCACACTGCGCAGTGCACAGCGCCCTCGAGATCAAATCAAGTCGCAGAAAGACTCATCATAGCCAGTGGGCTGCCTTTGATTACAATAATAGGTATGTTTCTCTGATCATTCGCTGGACCATTCATCAAATATCTACATGAACGCGTCATCATAAATCCCTCTGAAGAGACTCCGTCTAACCCCCCGAAATGCAGTCAAGGCAGAGCATGGTCTACTCCCATCAATCAAATGTTCTACTCTGCCAATTGCAAGCCCCGGCTGGGCTCATCTAACAAATAGGTAATACAACATCGTCGGCCATGATCATTCATGGGCCACGGGCAGTCCTCACTTGCCAGGCGCTGGCGTGGCGCTCCCACTCGACTGTCGTTGGTGCTGCCCGGCCTGTTGTTGTTGCTGGGCGGCGACCTGCTGTGCGGCTTGTTGCGCCGCCTGTTGCGCCTGGGCTTGTTGTTGAGCTCGGAGGAGCGAAGCATATTGATGCGGGCTGTTCATCGGCTGCTGCGCGACGGCGGCTCCTGCGGCGGCGTTCATGGCTGCCTGCTGCTGCTGCGTCTGAACGATGATGCGACCCAAATGCTCAGTGGCCAGCTGCCGGACTGTTTCGGGCGGAAGGTTGGGATTCTTAGCCCGGTAGTGTGCTTCGAGCTCGGCAAGTCGCTGCGTGATGTGATGACTGAGGATGCTGCCGGGGGACCGACCCGGTATGCCAGCGGGCATCGTCAGGCCAGCGCCCGGCGAGCCAGCTAAGCCAGCGCCGTTTGCAGCATTGAACGACGCCATCATGGCCTGCGCATTCGACAGGAATGCCCCTTGGTTGGCTCCATTCACCCCATTGCGCAATGGCGGCGGCGAACCTTGCCCCCCGTTGGCTTGGGGCAGTTGCTGTGCTTGTTGGTTGTTCTGCGGTTGTTGCTGCTGCGCCACCTGCTGTGGCATGTGCTGTTGAGCAGCAGCTTGCTGCTGTTGTTGCTGTTGTTGCTGCTGCTGCTGGGGCTGCTGCTGTTGTGGTTGCTGATGCGGCTGCTGTTGCTGTGAGAGTTGCTGAGGAAGTTGCTGCTGCTGCTGCCCCGGCTGAGTTTGCTGTTGTTGAAGTTGGATGGCGGCCCGCTGCTGGTTTTGGATCGACCGCGCCTGAAGCATGAGATTGATATCCGGCTGCGGATTTACCATGGGCAGCCGATGTTGTGCAGCCTGCATCGCCTGAAGCTGAGCTTGCGGTATACCTCCCATCTGAAGCGGGGGCACAAGACCACCGGCGGCAATCCGTGCCTGCACAGCAGCAGGAACCGCCCCTGGCGTGGCCGGCATCGAGACCCGTCCCGGGGTGCGACTCTGCCCAGCCATACCAAGCGGACCGGGAACGTTGAGACGAGCGGCGTTGTTGAGTGAGTTTGCCGCAGCGAGCTGTGCCGCCCCCTGCGGAGCAGCTGCGCCGCCAGGCGTGCCGGGGACTTGGCCGGGATGGTTCTGCTTTTGCTAATGTCAGGCGCGTTAGCTCACACACACCAACCTTTGGTGCAACAGTGCTTACCAATCTCCTTGCATTGGCGTCCGCTTGTCGAATCGCGTATGCGGCCATTCTCTCTGCAAGCGCCTGGTCTCGTTCCCATCTCATGATACTGTAGTCCCGCGGCGTCTTGTTCTGAATCTGCTGCCTTGGCACCTCGTTGGCTTTGCGCATGGCGGCCAAGTTGGCAGCCTGCTGGGCCTTTTGGGCTGTTGCCTCTCGCTTCTTGGCCAGCTTTCGCATGGCGTCAATCAGCGCGAGATGCTTCTGGTTGCGGCGCCGTTCGACACGGATGCTAGTGGTCGGCCTTCGCCTGGGTACCGGCGTGACGGCACCATTGGGCCCAATTTGCTGCTGTGCGTTTTGGTTTTGTTGTGCAATAACCCGCTGAGCTGCATCGATTCTGGCCTGATAGGCCTTGAAGTAAGGCGTCCTAGCCATATCGTTCGGCAGACCGTCTAGGCTCCCGAGGCTCACCCATCGCTCAAAGCATTCCCAGGGCGTGCGCCGCTCGGCGCCCGAGGCGAACCTTGACGGGGTGGATGCCATGGTGGATATGAGCGACCAGTTATATGAGCACTCGCGGACAAGATTCTTGAGCCGCTCATCCTCGGCCCACGTCCACTGGGACGCCGTTCGGCTTTCGAAGAAGCTCTGGGCCGGCATAGGATGCTCTGTAGGTGGCCGGAACTGGTGGCCCGCGTGCAACCGATCCCGGATCCCTTTCATCTCCGGACTGAACAAGGCAACCTTGCTGTTCTCGGCCTGGAGTTCCGCACTAGCGTCCAACTCGGTCCCGAAGATCACCTCGTCGTCATCATCGCCGTCGTCTTCTGCGAGGTAGTCGTACCGCCGGCGCTTGCGAGGTGGTCCATTGCTCGCCATAGCCATCTCCCCTTCAACATACTTGCTGAGCGGCACAGCCGGCCGTTTCCAGCGGGCATCTGGGTCGTACTCGGTGCCTGACACGTCGAACTTTGGCACCCTCAAAGGCGAGCTATGCATAGGAAGGTTCTCCAACAGAAGGTCGACGGTTTTGGAGGGCTCAAGTTCGAACACAACCTCATCGTCTGGAAGAGCAAATATGGCTGCTGGCGCAACACAGTCAACGAGGATTTCTGGCGCCCCTTCATCGTTGTCCGCGGGGGAGTCGGCGTGGACCAGATCGGGCAGAGCCTCGTCGAGCGCGTCAGAGCGGCCGGTGTTGGTTCGGTCTTCCTCCCCGGCTACCGGTCGCGGCGGGACCACCGCATTCACCTGAAGCGCCAATCGTTCGGCCGGGCTCGAGTGAACCCATTCCGCGCATGCGCGAGCGAGATTTCGTGCAACTGCCCGCTTCCACTTGCGCTCCTCGCGGAAGTCGGTTCGCATCCATTTCATTTCTTGGAGGAGAACATCCATGTGTGATGGTGGTCTCGTAGGCTCTGGGCATCGTACCGGCTGCCTCAGAGACCATTTGTCGTGTTGCTGGAGGTGATAGACCCTTCGCAAAATCTTGCAAGCTTGGTGGTCCAGGATCGAGATGTACTGGTCAGATGTGGATAACGTCTTGTGTGCCTGATTGATGAGTTTCTCGATCGGCTTCATCCATGTGGATTGCCGTGTGAACCCCTCAATGAACAAGGGGGTGAAGTAGTCGTCCGAGGGGATTTGTCCTGGTTGCTTCTGGTTGACAGCAATCGTGCCATCGTCCGTGGCCTTTGAGCTCTTGGACTGCTTTCCGAAGATCACGGTTGGGACGCTCCTTCGTCGTCTGTCGCGAGTCTTTGGAGCGAGTACCTTGGTCTTGGAAGTGGGAGCTCGAGGACCTACAACCTCCTCCTGCTTCCCATGAGATCCATCTGCAACTCCTGACATCCGCGTTGACGACTCGCCAACAAGGCCAGATGCCTCCGCCGCTGGAGTCGTATCGGGAACGAAAATGGAAGCCGGGCCGGACAGGGCCGGCACACCCGTGGTAGCACCTGGAAACCCTTGGACCGGACCAGCAACCCTCGAACTTTCATCTTGAGTGATGGCGGCACTTGGCTGATCGATGTCCATTAAAACTGTGGCATCCTGGCTCTTGTCCCGGATGTCGCCCAACGCCGTGGAGGTTTCAGCCAAGAGAATTGGTTGCGGTTGGGTATCAAGAGCATTCTGTTCCCCAAAGGTGCTGTCTGTGGGAGCAGGCGGCTGAGAGGTGGCGGTTGTAGACGATTCGGCGTTCTCGATTCGGCTATTTGATGGTCCGGCAGATGCACACGTCTCAGGCGCAAGGGGCTGGGAGAACTGAGCCGCCGCTGATTCCTGTAACAGTTGCGCCTCTACTCCACTGATCGGTGTAGGCAGCGATGCATCCGACGCAGGAGGCACCGTTGCGGAAACGACCTGGGTGACGGCATCAGTCTTTTGCCCGTCAGAAATGCCACCTTCTCCTGCCCTAATGTTGCCTGTCTCCTCGCTCTTCTCCAGGTACTGCGGTCCTTCATTGTCCGGGCTGGTGTCTGCCGATGCGTCGTGCACGGCGGGCGTTGGTGCCGAGTGAGCAGTGGAGCCTGGAGATGATAACGCATCCATGTACCGAGAAGAGTCCGCAGCAGACGGTTGCTGTCCAAAGATGGCTGGTTCGGGGACCTTGGACTGCCGCGTTTCGTCGCGTTGAATAGGCAAGGAGGCCGAAGCCGCTCGGAAAGGTGGGACATCGATGCGAGGCACCTGCTGGGTGGCAACGGAAGATTGCGACGGCGGCACGGTTGTCCTGACATGTGCAAGCGGCTCCTGGCTGCGGGCGACTCCGTTGACCCGGCCGCGATCCGATGTATGAGCAGGTAGATCCTTGGGGTAGAGGGCACTTGGAACCGCATTCGGTGCCTTGGTGATAGAACTCAACGATTGGACATCCTGGTCGGCCGGCAAGGGCTTCGCAATGACCTGTGTCGATGCTGACCCCGTGGTCGTCCGGGGTTGGGCAGTCGGGTCCTCGACGGTGGGTAGTCCGTTCTCGGCGGGTTGATGCGAGGTTTGGGAGCTTGTGTTCTCGTCTGCCGTCGGCTTGAACACAGCCTGAAACGGTGTAGTGTCGAGGAAGGGATTCCGGCGCGCCGGTATGTTGAGATCGTTCAGTCGTCGGCCCCTGCAGACGAGGTGAATTAGATGAGAGCACGATTGACGCGGCCCGATCACGCTGCAAGAGAATGTGGCGGATGCATTTGGGGCAACTGGACATACCGGAGAATGTCGGCTTCGTTCAGAAATTTTTGCTCGGCAGGCGTCGTCGGCGGCGCGTCAGGATCGCTGAAGTCGTGGTCGGGGATGCCATCATGATCAGTCGCAACGGCGAATAGTTCGCGTAGTTTGCGTTTCCGCGACGCTACGACTGAGCTGCAACTTATTAACACCAGTCATTGAGCATCAAAATGACGAGAAAAATGAGCTCTATCGACTGATGCAATTCTCACCTTAATTCCGTCCGCTTTGATAGCAGCAGCTTCAGCGGGTCGGCGAGCGAGAGCTCAGTCATGTCATCGGCGACCGCGACATCCGTTTTTAATCAAACGGACGGCGACGATGACTTGAGCAAAGCAAAAGGGATCAAGCCTTGATGCGGTAGACGATGGAAAATGCCGGCGTTGCGACTTTTCAACACCGACTTGATTGATTGAGCTGGGTCAAGCCGACCGTAAATCTCTGTTGTGCCGTGTTGAGGGGGTGAAGATGGGGTATCAGCGACGCGGCCGACGCTGTCGGTGTGAAAATGTTAGGCCAGGATGTCCTCAGCGCCTGAAGAGAGCGAAGAAAGAGCTCGCTGGGGGTAGTACTGGCGGGGACTTCGGGCTCAGTTAGAGGGGAATAGACCTAAAACGCCACTGAACAGAAGGAATGCCTCAGCGCATTCAAGCACCGTCCATCACGACAGGGATCGAAATCCATGAATTCCAAGAATGGATGGCGGTCGGCCGGGTTGGGAATGGACCGGGAATGGAGCTGTGCCCCACTCTGCCATTCCACGCCACTTCACCGCTTTCGCGGCTGCCGAGAAATACCCGCGCCTGGTAAATATGAGGGCGCAAAGAAGGCTGACGATAAAAGGGACGGGGATAGTAAGAAAGTGAAGCTCCATCAAGCCTCTGAGATGCGAACGTGGAAGTGTCGGGCCCATGCGGCTGGCTTTCGATTGACATCGTCCGACGAGATCAACGTCCAGGGCTGACCGGAGAGAAGCTGGGGCTCGGTGTTCCTCAGCCCTTGCCGTCCTCATCAGCCCCAGCAAGGGAAAATCGCAGGCCGGGCGTCTTCATCCTGGCACGCGAAGTCGTTGCTGTCGTATGGGGGATCGCAGTGGCGGTTCAGACGAGTCGCGGTTTGAGCTGAGACGAAGCAAAAGAAGAGGAAAGAGGGGGGGCTTGAGCTGCGGTTGTTGAGTTTGGGACGCACTGCCCGATGTGCTTCAGTGCCTGTGGGGAGACCACTCGATGTCACAGTCAGGGTCCATGCGGATAATACCAGACGGTTTGAAGTTCCCGTCGCTGCCTGAGGCCACTCCCGAAACATCGCCTTCCTCTGTACTTCGTACCCGGTAGCCGTGCGACGGGAACCCCACCATTTCGCGCCGTTCCCGCTTTCGGCATCATCCCAACTGGGACACCTGAATGCAGCAACCAAAACTTGCGATTCTTCAAGGCAGAATCCATTCCCACTCACAGCTCGACCTTCGAGATCTATACCTACTCCAACCCCCCCCCCCCCCCCCCCCCCCCCCCCCCCCCCAATTGCTCTACCCTAGGGACCGGCGGTGAGCAACATGTCTGCACACGACAGCAAGTCCTCCCGCATAGCTATTCAGCTTGGAAAGGCATCAAACTCTTCGCCACACGCAATCAAGAAACGCGCTCGGCCGGTGCATGGGAAACGACATCAAGCTCAAGCGCAACACGAGGGGTCTGGCTCAGACGACAGCAGCGATGAAGATCAGCAAACCCACGGCCGCCAAGAGACCATTACATCCTACGATCTTCTAGGTGCCAGTTTCGATGCGGACAAGGCACGAGAGGATACACTAAACCGCGATGGCGAGACTACAAAAGAGCAGCAAGGCGCTTCGCCCTCAGACAAGAACAACGGCGAGGCAGATGGAGGCGAAAGCAATGTTGCGACAGAACCCGACCAACTGGACAAGCCAGCCAAGTGGGGGTTGACCATCAACATGAAGGGGCCGAGAAGCAACAAGCACGGAGAGAGAGATGGTTCGATGTCGCGGGCGGATGACTCCAGGTCTAGAGATGAACCAAGTAGGCGGGCAAAAGCCCCCAAGGACATCGACGACGAAGCGCTGGACGCCCTCATGGGAACGAGCACACCAAAACGCAAGCATCCAAATTTCGAGGACGCCGACCGGGAACCGCGCCCCGAGGACTACCAGTCCGTCCCGATCGACGACTTTGGCGCCACGCTACTCCGCCACTTTGGCTGGGACGGCAAGATGAGGGGCAAGGTCAAGGAAGCAACGAGACACGCGAACCTCACCGGACTCGGCGCCAAGGACGCGAAAGAGGCCGAGGACCTCAATGCATGGAACCAAAAGGCCGCCAAAGACTCCCGGCCGGTGCGGCTCCACGACTACCAGAGGGAGGAAAGCAAAAAGCGCCAACGGACGGACGACCGCTACGCCGACAGCTACAAGCGGGAGCGGGAAAGGGAGCGGGAGAGGGAACGACGAGAGCGCGAGCGTAGCCGCGACAGATAGAGACGACAAACGGCTTGGCGGTTGTTTTCGGATACGACTATTCCGGATACTGCGTCCCATTTGAGATGAGCGTCTCCATGAGAACGAGAGCGAAAGCGGGAAACGAACAAGAGCGCGAGCACAGTCGAGGCAGGTAGAACCAACAACGGCCCAGGTCACGATGTCGTACTCGGATATGACGATTCCGGCTGCTGGGTCTCGTTTGGAAAAAAACCCATTGCTTGGGAATGGATAATGCTGTATGTTGTTGGCCGATCAGACCTGTAACTGGTGATTTGGGGCCCTATATACCTTGATTGATGACCGATACTAACGGAGTCGGATGGGAAAGGGGGTCGTGCCAAATGGCGATGGGCTAGCTGCTGGTGGAAACGTCAAGCCCAATTTCTATCCGTCACTGGCATCCCGAATATTGTTGCCACCCTGACCAGAAAACATGTACCATGGTCTCGGAGGTCTCCAGCGGTGTAGCCATACATCAGGCTAAGGGGGTGAGCATGGACCAATTGAAAATATGAGAGAGGAAAGGTATTGTGAGGTAGCCAAAATGACTGCCCGTCCTTTGCAGGCCATGGTTCTTCCAGGCCCGGCACAAAGGCAAGTAATTGTTCCAAATATCGGAACAATCTGTCCTCGTTGAGATTTGCTTTGCTGCCTCTCCATTGCTTTGGATATCCACCAGGTCCGTTGCAGGGGAGTGAGGTTAAGTTCATACCCTCAGGAGTGATAAGCAACATATTGTTTTCCTGATATGTTCCCCTTGGTCAGCTGGGTATTGAAGGCTTACAGGTCAGAAAGCCGCACTCGACGAAGGCAGAAGGTCATAGAGCACACACGTACGCCTTCTCTGCCGCCCTGCGTGAGACCAGTCCGTCTCTTGACTCCATTGGCTCCTTTTGCAAGCTCTATCGGGATCTGGTCTAGTGGGTGAGCGCATGCTGCAATACAACGCGATCTACCTTTGGTGCCCGCTTTACCTGCAGGCCTGCGTTGGTCACCAACGCATGGAGGCGCTGACTTAATCCAATATGGCCAAGCTACCCCTCCGGAGAAGGTGTTGACACTACAACTGTTCAAAGGCCGGCGGCATGACCCATTCCCCGACACGCTTTCATCCCTTGAATTCCGTCTTATACACGGTCGAGCATCCAACCATGTCAGGCGCAACAGCAAGGCCATGGTGGAAGGACGCGGTCTGCTACCAGATCTACCCCGCGTCCTTCAAGGATTCCAACGGAGACGGGCTCGGGGACGTGCCCGGGATCCTGAGCAAGATCGACTACTTGAGAGACCTCGGCATCGATGTTGTCTGGGTTTCGCCAATGTAAGCCCAATATCACAAGCCAAGCTGGCCCGGTGTCAGGAACTGATCGTGTTTTGCCGCTGCCCTACCTCAGGTTTGACAGCCCCCAGGTGAGTTGGCAACTGCCCTCGAAGACCGACCGAGGAGCAGCGGGAGATTGCTGACATTGGTATGAGGTCGACATGGGATACGACATCTCAGACTATGAGAAGGTGTATCCCCCTTATGGTTCGGTCAAGGACATGGAGGATCTCATCGAAGCCTGCCACCAGAGGTAGGTAATGCCAGCAGCTTATAGAAACACAGTGTGTTGAGTACTATGGCAGCTGAAACTCACAAAGGGGTATGAAGCTGATCCTCGATCTCGTGGTCAACCACACGTCAGACCAGCATGCGTGGTTCAGGGAGTCGAGGTCATCCAAAGACAACCCCAAGCGAGATTGGTGATTCAGGGATTCTGCCAACTGTGCATTCTGAAGAAAGACGGCGGCTAACTGACAGTGCAGGTACATCTGGAAGCCTCCACGGTACGCCGAGGACGGGAATCGGCTGCCGCCAACCAACTGGAGGAGCTACTTCTCCGGACAGACGTGGGAGTACGACGAGCACACGGGGGAGTACTACCTCCACCTGTTTGCCAAAGAACAGCCCGACCTTAACTGGGAGAACGAGGCAACGCGAAAGGCCATCTATGACAGCGCCATGCGCTTCTGGCTGGACAGGGGTGTCGACGGGTTCCGGGTGGACGTTGTCAACATGTCTGTTGCAGATTCCGCATCAACCACCGGCTGCTTGTCATGCTCCGTGACCCGCTGACCTCGTTTACCCCGTTCAGGTACTCCAAAGGGGTCGAGTTCAAGGACGCGCCCATCGTCGACCCCCGATTCTACGAACAGCCGGCATGGTGCTACTATGCCAACGGCCCCCGGATGCACGAGTTTCTCAGGGAGATGAACGCCGAGGTGCTCAAACACTACGACGCCGTGACCGTCGGCGAGCTGCCGCACACGCCGGACCCGAGCAAGGTGCTCGACTACGTCGGGGCGAGCGACAAGCAGCTGAGCATGGTGTTCCAGTTCGACATTGTCGACATTGGCCAGGGCCGCGAGCACAAGTACCACTTTGAGGAGTGGAAACTGCCGCTGCTCAAGGGCATCGTGGCCAAGTGGCAGCAGTTCATCGATGGCACCGACGGGTGGACGACGGTGTTTTGCGAGAACCACGGTGCGTAGTAGCCCACGCACCATCCCCCCCTCTTCCCCTGTCCTCCAACCCTTTCTAACTCCTCCCCCTCCCCGTCCTACCGGGTGGGTACAGACCAAGGCCGCTCCGTCTCCCGCTTCGCCTCCGACTCCCCCGCGTACCGCGCCACCTCGGCCAAGCTTCTCTCGCTGATGCTCGGCTCCCTCACGGGCACGCTCTTCCTCTACCAGGGCCAGGAGATCGGCATGATCAACCTCCCGCCCTCCTGGCCTATCGACGCGTACCGCGACATCGAGTCGGTCAACTTCTACAAGACCATGGCCGCGCAGAGCCAGGACGACCCGGCCGAGCTGGACTATGTCATGCGCAGCCTGCAGATCCTGGGCCGCGACAACGCCCGGCTGCCGATGCAGTGGACCGGCGAGAGGCATGCCGGCTTCACGCACGGCAAGGCGGGGCCGTGGATGAGGGTGCATGACTTGTACGGCGAGATCAACGTCGAGCGGCAGGTCAGAGAGGGGGAGGGGTCGGTGCTGGGGTTCTGGAGGAGGATGATTGCGTTCAGGAAGGAGCACGCCGAGGTGCTGGTGCATGGGGCCTTTGAGGGGTTTGGGATGGGGGACGAGAAGACGTTTGTGTTTGGGAAGAAGGGAGCAGGGGGGCAGAGGGCGGCTGTGGTGCTGAACTTTAGCGGCGAGGAGCAGGAGGTTGAGTTGCCGGGTTATGAGGGGTTGGTGTTCAGAGTTGGGAATTATGATGATGCGGCTGAGGAAGAGAAAGGCGTCGAGGCGAAGAGCAGGAAGCTGAGGCCGTGGGAAGGGAGGCTTTACTTGGCGGGATGCTAGATGATACTATGGAAAAAGGGGTTGGAGTTCATCCCGGAACCGAATCTCGAAGTGGCCTAGGTAACGTTGATGATAGGGGGACGACGGATTCAAAAAGGTATTGAGGCCGGGTGAAGACTTCTCCAACTACGGGAAGCTTATCAATGGCCAGCCCAATATTGACAGAGGTGCCTGCTTAACGTTACACAGTCCTGTGGTTGAACACTAGCATCTGGCCTTGAACCATCGCTTGACCTGCATTTTGTTCCTGTGGTGCGGAATGCAAAAAGAAATCGTATGCAGCACAATCTGGAACCTGGAAGACTGTGAAAAGGGGCAAATGGGATCATCAGAATGGGAAGAGCTGCACCCGGCATCCTTGCTCTCAACAAGCTGCTGGCGGGGCGCCAAGCTTCTGGCCTCGAGGAGTGCCGGCCCCCACCGCCAGCCACAGCAATGGAAGACAGCCGAGACAGCAAAGCTCCCTTTCCCGGCTCGACCTAAAAAAGTGCGGTGGGTGGACAAAGCTCCCACAACCAAACCTGAACCTGGAAGACCCAGGTCCTCCTCTCCTCTCCTCCACCGACATTCCCCCCTTTCTCCTGCTCAACAGTCCGCAATTGGGGACTGTAGCAGACTGCCGCCAACATGTCGAAGCCGCAGAGCACCAACGGCAGCGAGTCCGAGTTTGAGTTTGTCGAAACTCCCAAGGCCCCGACTCCGACCTTTGAGAAGTTCGAGGAGTGCGGCGTGCGCACGACGTCGGTGAGAATGGGTCCATCCTAAACGGCCAACTCAATTGACATTGCGCTGACACCTGCCTGCAGTACCCGACCATCAAGAATGCCCCTCTGCCCGCCGATGGCGCTGGCAGCGACTCCTTCTCCAACATCCTGCTCTTCTCCATCCTCGGTGGTGTGCCCCTGTACCTGTCATGGAAGCTTGGCGGCGGCCTGAAGACGACCATCTTCCTGGCCCTCTTCACCACCTTGCCTCTGCTGGGCGCCTACTGGCTGACTGTCTCGACCATCTCGCCCCGGAAAACGGAAAAGGCCAGGCTCCCGGGCCGGCCCGTCGAGCACTACCTCAAGTTCAAGAAGCCCACGGACCAGGCCAAGTACAATGGCCGTAACAAGATCCCCATGGAGACCTTTCATGAGATGTACTTTGACGGCGACGTCGACTTCAAAGGCGACTGCCTCGAGGTCTTGGAGTACCGCCATGACTGGGCCAGCTTCCGCTTCACCCTGAGCGTCATCAAGTTCTTCCTGACGGGCATGATCCCCGAGATGCTTATGCACACCCGGTCTCAGGGTACGTTTGTAGCCTACCATCCCATCCCTCCCCTCCTGTTTTTGTTTCCGGCCAAGTTTCTGATTTTACCAGACGAGGAGCAGGTCCGCGACCACTACGACCGCGGCGACGATTTCTACGGCTGGTTCCTCGGCCCGCGCATGATCTACACCTCGGGACTGATCAGTGACATCAACCACGAGGAGTCATTGGAGCAGCTCCAGGATAACAAGCTCGCTGCTGTCTGCGAGAAGATCGTCCTCAAGGAGGGCGAGAAGATGCTTGATATCGGCTGCGGCTGGGGCACTCTGGCCCGCTTCGCCAGCTTCAACTACGGCGCCAAGGTCACGGGCATCACTCTGGGCCGCAACCAAACTGCCTGGGGCAACGGCGCCATGCGCAAGGTTGGCATTCCCGAGGAGCAGAGCAAGATTCTGTGCATGGATTACCGCGACATTCCCGTGCCCGAGGGCGGCTACAACAAGATCACGTGCCTCGAGATGGCCGAGCACGTCGGCGTCCGCCACTTCCACTCCTTCCTCAAGCAGGTCTATGACATGCTCGACGATGACGGTATCTTCTTCCTCCAGATCGCCGGCCTGCGCAAGAGCTGGCAGTACGAAGACCTGATCTGGGGTCTCTTCATGAACAAATACGTCTTCCCCGGTGCCGATGCCTCCACGCCTCTTGGCTGGTTCATCGACAAGCTCGAGGGCGCCGGTTTCGAGGTCAAGGGCGTCGATACCATTGGCGTGCACTACTCGGCCACCCTCTGGCGCTGGTACCGCAACTGGATGGCCAACAAGGACAAGGTCGAGGCCAAGTACGGCAAAAGATGGTTCCGCGTACGTGTCCGGACCCCTTTAAAGAGGCGTGTAGCCTTGCTAACCTGACCGGGCACAGATCTGGGAGTTCTTCCTTGCCTACTCGACCATCATCTCCCGCCAGGGCAGCGCTACCTGCTACCAGATTGTTCTCCACAAGAACATCAACGCGTTCCACCGCGTCGAGGGTATCCCTACGCAGTACGGCCTCAGCGGTGCTACGACTGCTATCAAGGCTGACTTGAAGGCCTGGGTCGATGCCAACGCTGTTGACTTCCCCAGTGTCCCCGCCCACTAATTTGCCCCTGGCAGACAGTGACATCCCCAAGACCTTGGTTTCAAGCTGGCTGTCTGTTGCTTGAGTGTACGACAAGGCGAGCTTCTCTCGAGCTGGGTCGCAAAAGTTTGAGTGCATGTTGGGTCTGTACAGAATCGGGCGGAATACGGTGGTTATGGTGCAGATAAAACCCATTGGGTGTGATACCGATTTTGGCATCGCATAACAAGTTGGGGAAGAATATAGACGATGCGTTGTGGACGAGGAAAGTGAGACCCCAGAGAGGATCTTGAAGTAGTTGTGACCCGAGAACAGGTGACACTCAGGAGCCTTTTTGACGTTCCAGGCGGTCAGTCTGATGCCGTATCTAACCCAGAGAATGAATGTTTTGCTGTCCTTGGTTACAGACACTGTTGATCCGGAGAAGCTCAACTTGCGCAGAACGTGCGGCTAGACTGCTCTGCAGGTCCGTTTCAGAGTCAAGATCTATTCACTTCTGGCCATGATAGTGAGGAGAACCTCGAATCGGCCAAGGATGGGTTTCACTCGTACATCCTCGCTCTATACACCACGCCGCCATGCTGCTAAGTCCCTTGATGACATATTCGTACAAGCTGTGTGGCAGAGCCGCCAAAGCCCTGACCGTGCCGTCTCATATCTGCCGTTCTTGCCGCCAGATGTCGATAGGTAGGGATAGGTAGGGAGGGACAGCTACACTGCCTCGATCCCTTTTCCATCATCCCTCTACCTTTCAAGGGAAGCCTTCGTCGCGAAGAGGACCGTTATTGAAAGCTTCAGGCCCCATCCTTCCACCCAATCGGTATCAACGCCGCAGCAACGTCCCCCATACCGCGTTCCGTGGCCAGCATGTTGTACTGGTTAACAGCGTTCCTCGTATCCAGCACTTCAACCCTCATCCCAAGGTTGTTGATCGCCCTCCTCGTGGCAGGGCTAAGCGGCCGTATCTCGGGGCCCAACCCCAGAATCAACAGATCTGTGTTGCACGTCTTTTCATCAGCCATGCCGTACCAATATACCTCTGCAATGTCAAGCACCGTGTAAGGTAACTCACCCGGCCTAGGCCAAACGACCCCCAGCACCCCAAACGCCTCCTCCCCAACCTCCCACTGACCCCGCTCATTCACCAACCTCTTCCCCCTCCTATTTCCCATCCCCATCCCCGTCCCCGTCCCCATCCCATCCCCCCCCCCAGAACCCCCCAGAATCTCCCAAGGCCGCCAGCAAAATGCCTCCCCGCTCACCAGCAGCGCCCCGCTGCCTCCCCCAATGTGCACGCCCGAGTTGAGCGAGAAGCCGTCGGCGTGGCAGACCTCGACCGCCGTCGTGGGCACGGGCGCCGAGGCCAGCACGTCCATGGCGCCGAAGTCGGTCGTCGGCGGTTGGTCGGGAACGGGCTCGGCGTTGTGCGCCAGCGGCGGCTTCCTGCTGCGCCGGGAGGACTGCGCTGCTGCCGCGGGCCGGGTCGTGTGTATTGCCCTCCTGGAGGAGGAGGAGGAGGCGGGGAGCCGCAGATTGTTGGAGGGGCTGGTTGTGGTATTGCTGGGTTGGAATGGGGAAGGCCGTCGGCTGGATGAGACCGTGGTGATGGTAGCGGTGGTGTTGGACGGGGTTGTGGGAGGGCGCAGGGCGCGAAGGACGGTCGCGGGGAGGCGGCGGGCTGCTGAGATACTTGGGGTCACCATTATGGAGAGGTTGTTGTTACGTCCTCGAGAGCATGCATATACAGTATTGTTTCTTCGAGGTTGCTGGGTCGAGGGTGTTGCGGGTTTGGGAACCCAAAATCTCGAGTCAATTGGAACTCAACGTCATTGCAGGGGTCAGAATATTTATGGGGCATCTTGAGGAAGCACAACAACAGATGCACTCAAAGGGTATCGCTACGGCTGAACGACGAAATCACACGAACCATTGTCGCTGACCATCTGCCACGACATCTTGTCAATGTCCAGGCTCGCTCAAACCACCAGCAATCCGGTCACGTCCAGACACTTCGAGAATAGCATATGGGCGCGACGCTTGCTTCCATTGTCTCACCTCACTCGCTTGCAACGGTACCCGGTTGCCATTCGGCGCTCAAACTCGTGGCGCTGTGTTCCCCCCAGCGTCCCAGCCTCATGAAGCACGGCCTGAAGTCCATTTCCATTGAGAACCTCATCCCGGAGTAGAAAGCAGCCCTAAGAACAGACACAGCCAACCCCGGCTGTAAGTGCGTGTGCATGGCATGCAGCCCGTTTCCCAAAGTGAACACCGAAGCAATGAGACCGTCAACCCAGCATTCGCCCGCCGCCCAACCAAAACCAAGTTGCATTTATTTCTTCTTCTCGGCCTGGCTCTGCTCCTTCAGCACCTTCTTGACGATCTTCTGCTCCTCAATGAGGAAAGCCCGGACGATGCGGTCCCGCACGCAGTTGCCGCACCTCGAGCCACCGTACGCACGCTGGACAGTCTTCTTGGGCTTGGAAATCTGGGCGTACTCGTGAGGGCGGAGCGCAGGAACCTGTAACAAGCGTCGGGTCAGTACGCTGTGTCCATGGTATGCTCGACTGAGCTCCAATGTCTCCCCTCCACTCCAGAGCCGTATCGCGCGGATGTACACGTCGGGGGATTGGGCGACCCGAGGCGTGAGGGCTGAGTCAAGGATCTCTCAAATGAACTTATCGTCTCTCTAGTCGCAGAATGCGGTCGCAACGTCGGAAATCGGTCGTTCGCTCGCTTGGTGGCTATCGTCGTCCCTCCTCTCGAATCCTCCCAGAAGCAAAGCTCGAAAACACAAACCAACTTACACCTGGGAGCTTGACGCCGCAGTCGCCGCACTTGGGGGCAGTGCCGCGCTTCTTGATGTGAAGAACACGCAGCGAGCCGCCGGGAGTCTTGACAACCCGCGTCAGGTTAGACGTGGTGTTGTAGCTGCAGGCAAGGCCGAGTTAGCCGCTTTCCTCCGCTCAATTCCTCCCATTTTCCCGACTCTCGAAGATTCCAGCAGAATATGGGCAACTCACGGGTTCCGGCGACGGTAGGTGACTCGTGAAGGGGCCATTTCTGCGGTGTTGTCGTCGCTGACGTGATGGTTTCCGTCGACTCGATCACGGTGTGCGAGGTGATTGAATTTTGAGATCTAGCTAGGAAATTTCTGTGTGGGCGTGGAATGGGAAGCCCCACTCTGCCGAACTTGAAGGCCGGCACCTGGCAGCCAAGCTAGCGCCAGCTGGCGATCTACGGCTTAGTACATCATTCGGAATGTGCCTTGGTAGATCCCCGAATATCGTCGGTCCTGAGAATCCTGATCCAGAGGGATGGATAAGGTTTTGTCTTATTAATGTACCAAAAAAAACTTTGAGACCTTTACAAGCCTTCTTGAAAGTGAAGCCTGCTAACCGTGAAATCTCAATGGTATAGTTGTCCAACCCGCAATGACATGACTGGTTCGATACAAAACTCCAAACGCCAAGGTATCCTAAAATCCCAAGACAACTCCAGAATTGCTGCTCAGGACAGCCGATGCCGTTTTCGGTCGGGGTTGGCCCAATCCGGGTGGTCACTTGCACGCCAATGCTTGAGACCTTTGGAGTTCTTCTGGCTGGCGCGCGCTCTGGGGAGGACCCCGTCCGTCTGCAGGCGGAGGTGAGCCTCCTGGAAGCTTGCAATGTCCTTGTTGGTCTTGTCAACGGCCTGCAGCAAGGCCGCTCTCATAGCCTCGGCTGGGCATGCTGTTAGTTCGTTCTGCTGCGGTAGTTGAGAGCCGGCAAGACGTACGAGTTGGATGCTTGGCTCTCATTAAGGGCTCCAACATGCGCGGAAGCGCCGAGCGAAGCTGCCTCAGCTGCAAGTCGAGGTCAGTAACAACCATACCATTCGAGCCAGGGGCACATGGATTTCCGTAGCAAACTTGCCTGGAGATGCACCTGGTCTAAACGGTCGAGCATGTCCTCCAGCTGTTGCTCCTCCTGCAGGCTGTCCTTGGGCGCCGGTGCAGGGCCTGCTGGCTGCTTACTGACACTGGTGGTGTTGGTGGCGCTATTGGTGTTGTTGGCCATTGTGAGCCAGCCTCCAGCCTGCGACCTGAGCTAGCAGTTGCCAAAGCCGGACGAGCGCATCGAGGACACGGGGTGCCCGAGATGATATGCAGCTTGACGTCCTGGGAATCGCTTTGTTGCGTTCTAGAAGCCAGGGAACTGGGTTGAAGTTCTCGATGTGACAGATCCTAGCTGTGTGATGAGGTGTAGCCGACGAACGACGGGCGGCGTCGAGTTCAAGAATACTGAGTTTCTGTTGTTGGTGAGACGCGCGATACGCAATTGCCCCGCGGAATCTTTGACTTCCGCAGACAGTGTGGGGCCCGGCTCGATTGCCTGATGGCCCGCTTGGAGGTACCGCCCGTCGGGTGTGAGCCGGGAGCTCGGGCCAACAGCTGCCAAGTTTCTGGTTAGTGGGTGAGAGCTGCGCCGAGACGAGCAAACAACTGGAAGAGAAGAAAGGTGAAAGCAGCCGATGTCCTTCGCTCGCAGCCAACCTTCACTCAACATTTCAACCAACCCGAAAGCGACGCGCAATCGAGTGTGCGAATTACGGCAGTCGTGCATCGCCGACCACGCAGCGACGTTTTTGCCGTGTGCGCGACGTGAAAAAGCAGTCATACATTTTTCATCGTTTCTCGGCGCCTGCCCCATTTCATTGCCTGCAGCTATTTTCGATCGATAGGCGATCGCGCGCGCACACGCGCCGCTTTTCAGCATCAGCCCACAGACAAGGCGCACCGATTCTCAGACTGCTGCTACCTTCCAGGTTCTTATCACGTCGGGGTTACCTTACCTCACTGGCACCTTACATACAAAGCCACCCGCAGTAAAGCTCCTCGCCGTACGAATACTCGGTATCCGCACTGCACAGTGTCTCCCACTGGCGGTTTCGCGTCGCATCACCAATCACGATGAATTCCTCTGGTGCTACCGGAGGACCGTCGCAGGGCCAGCCACGTTCGCGCAAGCGCCCTCGCACGACCCGCGTCTCCGAGGCTGGCAGTGCGGCGGCCCAGAGCCAAATGACCCCGGTCGCTCAGGCGGCCCAAGGCTGGGGCCCCGCCGCCGTTGCCAACGTTAATGTCAACGGCCACCACCAGGCCGTGCGTGCGCCCGTCGACACCGTGTCGGGCCAGCAACAACATTCGTTTCCGTCGCAGCAACTCGACAGATCGCACCAGGTCGCCGAGACCGACGGATTGATGAACGGCTACACGGCCGCCCCGCCGCACACCCAGTACCCCGACCCTCAATCAACACTTGCGCCAGCGCCCCAGCCCGACACGTCGGGGTTGACCAGTCTGAGCGCGCTTGCTGGTGACCATCACCAACACGTGCACAACCAGCATCACCAGGGTCATCAGCAGCATTTCCAACAGCAACAGCTCCAGCAACAGCAACAGCAACAGCAACAACAACGCGCTGCAGGAAACAAGCCCGACCGCATCATTTTCCAGCCCCAATACGGCGCCCCCCATCAACCCGCCAGCAGCTCGCCGACCTCCGTGGCAAACCCAAACTCTGCCGCGTCCGGCTACAACCTCCAGCAGTGGACAGTCCCCGAGTCGGCTCCGGCACCGCAGCAGCAGCAGCAGCAACAACAACAACACCAGCAGCAGCCGCAATTACCGGCACCTGCGCCCCCGTCCTCCTCAATGCCGCCGCAGTCGCCCGCGCTGGGCACCGCTGCCGGCTTGGCGCCGCCGCCCGAGGGCATCTACCGCACATTCGACGACCTGCTCTCGTCGGTGCAGCGGACCGCCAAAGAGCAGGGCTACAGCATCGTCAAGCTGCGCGCAAGCAACTACCGCGACGGCAAGCCAACGCGCTACGACCTAGTCTGCGACCGCGGCGGCGTCAAGTACAGCAGCACGGCCAAGAAGCGCAACCCCAGCACGCGCAAGGTCGACTGCCCGTGGCGCGCAAAGGCCGTCTGCGAGGTCAACCTCGGCAACCAATGGCGCTTCGCCGTGCAAGAGGCCCGGCACAACCACGAGGCGCGCGTCCCCGCCGCCGTCCCGGGACAGGAGAACACCCCCGTCGCGCAGAGCATGCGGAGCCTCACCAACAAGGTCGATCGCATGGCCCACGACATGGCGCAGGGCATCAACCGGCTGGAAGGCGCGCTCATGGCGCGTCTCGACAATATTGAGAAGCGCCTCGAGGCCATCGAGGGCGGCAGCCGGACAGCTGCAATGCTTGGCGGCAACGGCGTGCCTCAGATGAGCGGCAGCATGCCGCCTGCGAATATGGGTGGTGGCAGTCTCGGCAACGGCTCGCTGTCCAACGGCGGCATGCAACCTCTAGTCGACGGCCGGCTGAGCGGCGTCGAGAGTCGGCTCAGCCAAATGGAGCCGCGCAGCCTGGATGGGCTGCAGATGATGGACGACGATACTAGGGGCCTGTCGATGATGGTCAATTCGTAGCTCGAGGCGGCCTTCACTTCTTAAGAGAGGGATGTGACGTATCGACTGGACCGATTGGAGGGTCCGACCCCGACTTTTATCTGTGTCGTCAGTGAGGTTGGGGCCTTGTGCCATTTAATATATAGCAAGCAGATCGCCTTGGAAAAAGGAAAGCGAGGATGTCTCCGGATTACTGAGATGAAGCCGGGGGCCATAGCGACAAGCGGGATTTGAGCCGACTTAGTGAAGCTGGTCAGTCACCGGCATCCTTCATTAGTTTTCTTCTTCCAGTATTCTCTTTGATGGGCTACGTCTCTGTATATGTACGGATGTTTGTTTCATTCCTTTTTCTTTCATTCCCCGGCGTTTCGGGGGTCGTGAAGCAATAAGTGTGCGTGCAAATCGTTTAGACATCTCAGGCTACTCCCTTGCGTGGTGTTTTTGGCCTGGCTTTCTGATGGACTCAGTTTTCTATTTGTTCATCTCTTCACGTTTCTTCTTGCCCATGTTGGCGGGTTTCTCTTTCTGGTTCGCAATGTCTTTTCTTTTGTTCTATAGCGTCTTGCTCGAGCACCTCATGACGAGGCCCAAGATACCAGGCTACTTAGGAACGGACCGGGACTCACTAGGAATGGAAAGGGAGTCGAGAGCTCTCACGTGGCGTTCTGAAACTCTTGGTCAGGGTCCAGCGATTGAATCACTTGCAGGGACGGAGACAGACATCATAGGCGAGGCGGGCGGCTTCTGTTGGCTTGGGCTTTGGCTTGTCCACCCAGCTTGTCTTGTCTGGCCAAGTCCGTTTATCAGCTCATCTAGCGCTCACACGACATTCACAATAAGGCTGCGAGTGTGTGCTGTCAATTGGAAGTTGTGGGGAGAACGTTTCGCCTTGAAGACAAAGAGTAATGGGCAGGTGTTGGCGCAAACCAACCTGCCCATCTTGTTGTGTGTACATGGCAGATATCTGAATGAAGGGGATCTGTACGGTGTTTTCACATCGTTTGCTTAACAGTGACGGGCGTACAAGGGCATCCGAATGCCCAGCGATAATAGTATGTTTGCCTTGACTTCAACAGACAGATAAACTGCGCGACCTGGGCAGCCACAGGCAGGTAGCAGTTGATTTGAAATGAGATTTCTACCATACAGTTCTCGGAAACATCTTCCTAGGTCGCCATCAGAACATCTCGTCTTTGATCTAGACCTCGTCCAGTTTTCAGCTTCAGACCACCCCCCCTCGACAAAGCAGACATTGAAAGCACCTTATAAACAATCATGATAAAAAAGTAAACACTCGACCTAGGGGATGATTACCAACTCTTGGGGGATAAATAGTAACGGCCCATGTGAGAGTGTACAGATGAAACCAGAACTCCATACTCAACGCCGCTTCCCCCTATGTCTGTCTCCTGGCTGTATGCAAAAAAGAAGAAAAAAGAATGCGGAAAATTGGTTGGCGGGCGTTGGATTGCCAGCCAGATAGATGCGAAGAATATCGTAGTCGTACGCGGTGAGCGTGTGTTGTTGTGAGGGTGTCCATCATTACTTCGTAGCCAAAAAGAACCCAGATATTGGTGCGCCGGTCGGGTCGGGGTCGGGGTATAAAACAGAAAGCGCAATTTTCACCTGATGGGCTTCGTCATACTTCTTGAACCCAGACCTGAAAATTGTGTCAGCATGGTGATATCGAATGGCCGTCATTGTATGGGTTAGCGCTCACCTCCATCTTCCCTGTGTCAGACCTCTGCTTCCTGGCAGCCTGCTTGACCGACAACATGACCATATCCAGATCGTCCTGGTCGCCCATGGTGATCATCTCCCCCTCGGGATTATCCTCATCCTTGATCTTGATTTTGAACCTGCGGCGCAGGCCAAACTTCTCCTGGATCCGATCTACGAGATCTGGAAACTCGATAGCCGGGCCGACCGCGATATAACGCACGTCGCCAGCATGTACCTTGACACGCATGGTTTTCAGTCGGTCTCGCCTCGACGATTCCCGCCTTGACCCGCCTGACAAGACGGATCCCGGAGCTGCAGGTCTGCGGTTCGACACTATTTCGAATTCGCCCTCGTCAAACGACACGTCGTCGTAGTCAGACCCTTCCTCTTCTTCTTCCTCGATGTACCGTTCTCGTGTCCGGCCGGCGGGGGCATTTCTTTGCGACCTGCTGTTCCGAGATCCGGCGCCACCGCCGTACATGTCGTAGACTTCCTCATTTGCTTGGTAGGTCTCCTCTTCCTCGTCTCTCCGCCGCCTGGGCGGATCACGCTGAGAAAAGCCGCGGACCGGGGCAGCTGACGCCGAGCGAGTCGGCCGCGGCCTCCCGTCCTCGGGCGACGTCCTCTCGTAGCGCTCGTTTGACTTGACTTTCTCGAGATTAAGCCTGCTGGGGACGGGTTTGGCCCCGTTGCGCACCGACTGTCCGCGGCTCATCTGCGCAGGCCTGTCGTTCTCGGGAGGAGGCGTCGGGGGGAAGACATTGCGGTTGTTGGGGGGTTCGGACTGCTGTCGGATCCTGCTCTGCAGGCCGGGCTTGACGAGGTTGCTCGCGGCGAAAGAGAGCGCTTCTGGTGGCCTATCATCCTTGGCCTCGCTGGTCGCAATCTGGCGAGACATGTCAGCAGCGACTCGGGCGAGGGTCTCTTTTTCTACCATGTTAACTCACCGCCTTGTTCAGCTCAGTCCCGGCAAACCCCGTAAACGCATTGTTGCGGTCAGACGCGGCAACCAGTCGTGCCTTGCCGAGGTAGTCTTTTTGCTGCAGGTTCCGGACTTTGGCCTCGTTCGGTCTGTAGACAACACCGACAGGGATCGAGAAAACGGTGTAACCCTGGGAAGGAGAATGTTAATCGCGAAGCCCAGGTTTACACCAGAGCAGAGAACGCATACCTTGGCCTCGTCTTGGATGGCATCGTCGATCACATTGTGGTCCTCCACAACCTTCTCCTTAACGGCATACTGCAGATCCTGCATTCCGGGCTCCATGTTCTCGAGGTTGATGTAGCAGAGGCCACGGTTGAAGAGGACCTCGCAAGAGTACAGCTTGAAGAGCAGGCCCAGCTGCGAATAGTCGATCAGGGTGTTGCCGCGGAGGTAGAGGAGGGTGTCGTTGAAGTTTGCGAGGGCTTCTTCGTAGTCGTGGAGGAGGAAGTTGGAAACTCCTTGCTGGAAATATGCAACGGCGAGATACTGGTCGAGCTTAACGGCGCGTTGGTAGCACTCAACCTAGGCCAGAAGTCAGCACGATTGCTTGCTAAAACCCACATGCGACAGTCAGGGTTTGGTGTTTCGTACCGCTTGCTCGTGTTGGCCGAGAGTCGCATTGATGACGCCCATGTTGAACAGGATCTTGGAGGTGTCGGCGATCTTGTCGAACGACTTGAGCGACTCGTCGAACTCATTGTTGTCGTAGTACTTGAGGGCCTCGACCCAGGTCTCGATTTCCTGTTGTAGGTGCGTGTAAGTCTATGCCGCCCGGTCACTCTAGCGGAAACACCACCAGTGGGGTCGCCTCACCTGTTTCAGTGACATGCTTCCTCAAGGGCTGCAGTTGCAAGCTATCAAAGCCGGGCAGTCTTGCGGCTCTTGAAAGAGCAAGAGAGGCCTGAGGTTATTCCCGTCTGGCCAGAAGCTGCAAAATCTCAAAGGGCGGTTGTGTGTCGGTGGTGGTCGAGCGTGCGTTGAGGGGGTGGAGTGTCTTTTAAGCGGCAAGGAGACTCTGGGGCAGCAAAGCGGCATCCAGTGGATCTGGCAGGGGTCTGTCGTGGGCCAAGTCCTGGGCGGGCGGCAACAGGGGGCTGGCTCTTCGAGTCAGGAGTGGGAGGGTTTGTCCCGTGAGAGAGGTCGAAATTCCCCCTTCTCCCTGCTGATGAGGCCCAATTGCCTTCTTCCACTGGCACCCCGGCGCCGAACGTGGCTCTGCCAACGATGCACGGCCGGTCGAGCTGATGATGGCAACTTGTCGACGGACTTGGTCGGGAGCTAGCAGCTTGGCATGTGACGGCGGCGACAACTTCGGCTCTCGTCTACACGTATCTGCCCAAAATACCTCTCGGTGTTGTGGGTACCTGTAGCTGGGCTGCACTGCACCCGGCGCCCAGCCTGCGGTACTGCTCTTCGGTCTCGGTCTCCGTGTGCACTTCAGTGAACCACCGTCGACAAGCTCCCGCCTCGCAGGTTGGGGGCGTCTCTGTTCCTGACGATCCTCCCAATTCGACAATCGGGAGCACCTAGGCGCAGCTCGTATGGGTCTCCTGCAGCCAACAGAGCCTCTTGCAGCGTATGGGAACGGGTCCGATTCTTTGGTCCGTCCCTGTCGGATCGAGGGGGTACGACTTGCTAGCGGCTGCTCTCTCAATGGCGAGAACAGGACTGGCCAGGCGTCGATTCGTAAGGAAGGAAGGAGAATTGCGAATATGGGATCAGCCAAGCGGAAATCAAGAGGAAGAATATGCGAAATTGGGCGAGATGGCGAAAAGGGCAGTTTGCAAGACAGAGAAGGTAAAGCTAGCATTCGACATTGGGTGTGGGCTTGTCTGGGGACGACCGGACTGGAGGTGATGATCATGCAGACCCTTTGGGCCGGCCCCGAACGTGAGAGCCGTTGCCTGCAAAAAAAAAAAGAAGTCACTTTCCCACAAACCTGGAAGCCTCCCAGGCTTGTTTTACAGCCGCCAGGGCTTCCCTTGCCAAAACGGGAGGTTTGGCTTTTCCATGGTACCTTCCATGGAAGGGGTCAGGGGGCTGGAGAATGAACTGCCGCTCACCTGCCGCCAAAACAGGGACTACCCACCTATTGTACAAATTCTCTCTACGACATCATTCATCATTTCAAGCAATTCCTGAATAGTTCCAGGCTGGATTCAAGAGACATGGTGGCGTCGACAGCCTTACGACCGATTCTCGAATGTTTGCGAGGCTGACTAGTAGGTCGAACCACCCCTCTGGGCACCTATCCTGGATCTCTTCTGGAAGACTGCTCAGCACAGACGTCGCCAGGCGCAGGGGATCGAACGGTCCCATGTCGACTGCTGCCGGATCGACGCGAGAGACGGAACATTAAAGTTCATCCTGCACCGATTTCTCGACCAGGTTCGTGTCTGCTACCCGAGCGGAGCCACCACAGGTGAAGATATATCACAGCTTCGAGGCCATGGATCGGGATCGGTAGCCAAACCTGCTCGCTCATCCTCGGGACGGTCCAAGGGTCAACGCCATACAGTCACAACTCCGGATATCTGGCAGTTGGGCTCTGGCATCACTCTCGTCACCGTCCTCGGTCCCGCCGAGGCATGTCTTGGCTCGGCGGGAGGTTGTGATTTGAGACTTGGTGAGGGTCAATGCGAGCCATTGACTGTCACAGGTCTCATGGAATCCTTGCGAATCACAGGCCTGGGCTCGTCTTGCACCAAGCGTTTCCAAGGCTGAAGGCGTCCCCCTGATTGGGCCAGGGCCCCTGCCGGTCTAGCCCCTGCGTTGCAGGGCGGCTACAAGAACACCACAGCAAAGCGTCTTTCGATACCTCCAAACAGCCACGAAGAACTCCTTGTTAGTCGCCGTCCGAGACTCGAGCATGGCTGGGATGCCGCTGAACTCGGTGTTCATGTCTCCCCGTTCTCCACCGAGTTGTGTCTGCTGGTCGCTGTTGACAGCCAGCGCCAAGCCTCGGCAGCTCTGAACAGGGCATTTTGAAATGCCATGGTGGGAAACGTCGTGGTGCCTTGCCGCTTCCGGGGCCGAGAGTCCAGTCCGACAGACGACACTGGCAAGACAGCTCGTCGAGACCATGGACCGTGATGGATAACGCCGGCCGTCTCGCCCGCAGTATCACACCGTCAACGCTCTATTTCTGGAAATGAGTGCTTGGCCTGGTGGTGAAAGAGGATCTAACTCCGTATCCGTACCAGAGGTCCGATCTGTCGATATCCCAAGCCCTCGGCTGGCCAAACCATGTGGGATGGCGTTGCATCGACTTGCAGAGCACACATTACTAGCGCGGGCGCTAATGGAAAACGGGAAGCAGCCGAGCTTCCAGGTTGGGATAACTCGTCAATGACAGCATGGCACCGGTCGTGTACCCGGTTTTCCACATGCACCACAGTATGTACAATGTTCACGGGGCTTGTGGGTCAGATGTTTTTACTGTGTACTTTAGGCAAAGACGCTTCGCTCGTTTCTCTATCTTCAGACAGCCCTCACGCCCATGTCGGCCCCAGCCAAGGTCTCACCTAGGACAGAGCAGGCCTGTATCGACCCCAGCATTCACTTACACATGTTCAACTTGCGTACGGGGAGTGGTGTTCAGAGGAACAAACTGCTCTATCCGTACAAAGGTACGAACGGGACTGTACTCAGGCTAGGCGAGTTCACCCCCACCTTGGATCTGGTACGCTGTTGTCTGGAGACGTTTGGACCGGTATCCCCTTTCCGTCTCATCTTATGCTTCGTACCGTCCCGCCGACACACTCCCGCCGGGCTTCCGAGAGAGCACCGAGTGGGGGCATACCCAGGCCCTACGGTATGTTGTTTCTTTGCATTATGGGTGATAATCACCCAAGTGACTCAGGCTGGGAATCCCGGTCACATCCACATGGTCCTGTGTAAATGCTCGGTGCGCTCGTTGCCTACCATCCTTCTACGACGGCCGAGATGCGTCCGTCATCTCGAGCTTGATGTCTGTGCAACATCTAAAACCGGTGCCAAGGTTCGACATTGTCCGTCCGCTCAATGTTGTAGGCACTGAATATCTCATCAACACACATATCTCTTGGCATTGAAACAACCAGCAGTATCATAACATGCCCTTGGACACCTCGTCCTTCCGCTCCTGCCAGAGCGTCTTCCCCGTGCAGGAGCACACCGTCTTGTCATTGTCCCAAACCCCCGCGCTGCGAGCGATGACGCCGAGCACGGTGTCTTCCTCGTTCCTCAGCGGCTCGCCGTCGCTCTCGTCCCGCCGTGAGACGACCAGCGCATGGCCGATGACCTCCCATACCTGGAACGGCCGGTTGATGAAGGCATTCCCGTAGCCGTTGGGGCCGACATGCACCGTCCCCAGAACCCCGCGGGGCTGGCCATCGCCACCCTCCCGGCTGCCCGGGGCGCCGGACCAAACCGGCCCCGCCGATGCCGCCCCGTCCTTGAGGTCACCGTACTCCCGGACGGTGGCGTGGTACGTGCCCGGGGGCACGCCGCGGACGGTCAGGTCGACCAGGGTCTCGGTCGGGCTGACCTGCACCATCCGCACCAGGCCCCTGACGAGCCTCTGGTTCACCCAGCTCTCGCCGGGGGCGTTGGCGGGGGTCACCTCTGCGTCTGTCGGCCGGTGGTGGTATGTTTCGAGGATGCTAACTGCAGCGCCTGGAACGAAGAGGCGGGGGGAGAGGAGACCGAATGAGTTAGCGATTGAATCTCAAATTTCGTGTAGCCGCTGCGTGCCCGGGGGGTTGGGCCCCAGATGGAGATGCAAGCCGAGAAGTTTGGTCGGCTTATCATCATCACACTTACTGTTTGAGGTTCCTGACCCTCGCAAGATGGCGTCTCTCCCGGTGGCCTTTATGGCTTCAACGATGGCCGATGGCGCTTCTGCCAGGGAGAGGGGCTTCAACGTCAGCCAAACACACCGTAACGACGGGGACTTCCCCAGGGTTGGCGGCACAGTTCGTACAGACCTGTCCCTTCGATCGAGACCAACTGATCCTTGACATTCGCCTCGACCTTGGTGATACCGGGCAGCTTATGCAGGGCGCTGGTGATGTCCTTGGCGCAGCCATCGCAGTGCATGGGTACCGCGAAGAGAGTCTTGTTTCATCTTCTCCGTCAGTTCAAGGTTTCTTTCTGGTTTTAGGTGTCGGAGCTGTGCCAAGGAAGGAGAAAAAGAAGGCAACAAGCATGTGATGTGAAACAGAGAAAGGGGTTCAGTCAGGCAGAAAGCAACCTGGGCAAGATAATCGAGCCAGACCTGATGATGGAGCTCACCTGAAAAGGGGTAGTGACAGCCATCTTGACCGGATGGTTGTTTTGTTCGGATGGTGGATGGAATCGGTCGTCTAGGTGCAGCCTGCCTGGTCTCGCCCAGTAATAGCATGTGCCGGCAGATGCGATGAAAGCTGTTCCAGATACTATTCTTATAATGAAGCGAGTATGGATGCGGCCGCGATGCATCGGTGGTCCAGTGGAATCTTGAGGAATTGAGCCGAATCTGGAGAACTGCCAAAAGCGCCGCAAGAGGCGCTAACTATTCAAGCGAAAGATTCCACTCCGTTATACTCAAAAGGATGTAATGTTCTCCTGTCAGTCATCTGAGCTCTAGAGATGACGAAAATAATTAGTACACCCTATAGTGTCATCCAGTTTTGCGACTCCCGTCATCTTGCTTTGAAATCCCACCAGATGCTGGACCCTCGTTCACGGCAAAGGGCACGTTTGATGTGGGGCGATGACGGCCCAGAGCCCGCAAGACTGGGATGCCAAGCCAGGGTCCCACCAATCCATGTATTGTAAATGCGGCGCAGTCAAAGATGGAGATGTGGCGCATGCATGAGGCGCGCCGGCCAATTTTTCCCAAACTCCGAGGCTTGGCTCCATCAACCGAAGCATCGCGACACCATTCCGACTCGCGCCCACCAATTGCCCGCCTTGCCCCGTCTGACGCAGAGTCCAGGTCGTCCAATTCAAGTCTCGGCAGATCTGGTCATATCCCAGACACACTAATCTTCTCGATTGTAGAGCCTGCGTTCTCGTCGATGAGGGACTAGTTCCCAAGGGCACTCTGCTCCCATCATCCGAATCCCCCAATCTCCATTTTCTGCCCTCCAACATCGCCCAACATGTCACAAACGATCGGAGCGGTGAGCACACCATTTATTAGTATTGTAGTGGCGAGCAACACATGCTGAGCTGTTCAATTCCACATCCACAGACAAAACTGGCCTACTCGAGGGTATGGCACCACATCTCGGCCAAGGCTCCCCACCCGGTGCTGTCGACGATCAAGTCGCCTCCCGAAGCCGTGACGCCGCCCTCGCTGGGCCGGCTGGCCTCCCGCATTGCCACGATCCTCATGGGCAAGCACAAGCCAATCTGGGACCCGTCGACCGACTGCGGCGACTACGTCGTCGTGACCGACTGCGCGGCGCTGTACACGACGGGCAACAAGAAGTGGCGCAAGACGTACTACCGCCACAACACGCGGCCCGGCTCCCTCCGGACCATCACCATGGACGCCCTCATGGACAAGCTTGGCGGGGCCGAGGTGCTGCGCAAGGCCGTCAGCGGCATGTTGCCCAAGAACAGGTTGCGGGACAAGCGGCTGGCGCGGCTGAAGGCATTCGAGGGGGGTGCGCACCCGTACAAGCAGAACTTGGTGCGGTTCGGCGGTAAGGTGGTCGGCATGCCTGGGTGGGAGGAGATGGCGAGGGCTGTGAGGGACGCGGATAAGGCGAGGATATGAAGGCGGGAAGGTGGGAGAAGATAGGAGGGGGAAAGTGCAGATGCTGACTCTGCAAAGGGGTCGCTGTACTATCAAACATATCGCTGTATGTGACGAAAGCAACTGCATTTCACGGTCAAGGAAAGGGTGGGCCCGCTGCTTGACTTTGCCGATCCAAGTTTGCTACCCAAAGGTACGCCAGCCTCAACTAATGAGACCAGATTATCAACGTAATATAACAGCGCGGCATCGCTGACCATGGAGCTAATCTCCTCTTCGCCGGCACGTCCTTCGCCCTCACCATCCGTTGCCTGCACCTAGCGAATCACCATCGGAACGTCCCGAGCAACTTCACATTTGATGAGCCCGCTGGGCCCGGACTGGGGCGCATATACCTCGGCGTCCTTGCCCGTATTTTTGAGACCCTTGTGCCAGCTCAAATCTGCATCGCCAAGAATCAGTACTTCTGTCATACCTGTTGACGGACCAAGAGAACTCACCAATCTCAAAGTAGTGCTTGTTCGGCAGCGAGAAAGCCGTCTTGTCAGCCTCGGGCACCGCCTCCAGGATCTGCTCGCACATCTTGTACATGGTGTTCTGCACCGACGCGCTGTCGTCGGTCGCAAACGTCTTCATGATGATGCCGCGGGCGCTCTCCCAAGCCCTGTCGAACCGCTCGACGCCGCCCTGCACGTAGGCCAGGCTGGCGAACGGCTTCCAGGTCCAGGTGCAGTCGATGTCGGTCGACAGGATGCGGTCCCACGTCTCGGGCAGCGTGGTGAACTCGTCCCGCACGAACCCGTGGAAGGCCGACCCGGTGCTCTTGAGCACCGACAGGCCCGCGATGCTGCTCTTGAGGTCGAGCCGGACGTCGGACCCATTCTGGGAGGAGGAGGGGGAGCGGGAGATGGTCGCCTCCACGGTGCGCGTCTCCTCGCTGTCGCGGAAGAAGCTGTGCGGGTGCGGGCTGCCGTCGACGCTCATGCGCGCCCACCGGTGCACCACCACCTTGATGTGGGCGGCGCTGATGTGCGGGTAACGGCTGAGGAAGTGGCTGCCCAGATGGCTGGCGTAAAGCTCTGGCGGGTTGACGGGGTGCTCCTTGGCCTTGATGTAGATTGTGTTTTTGATGGAGTCTGTGGCTACCACGACGCTGTTGTCCGCTTGGGTGTATCTTTACGAAGGGCGGATGTCAGTTCTGGGGTCCTGTCTTTCTTTT
Organism: Parathielavia hyrcaniae; assembly: GCA_033575675.1. Lineage (NCBI taxonomy): Eukaryota > Fungi > Ascomycota > Sordariomycetes > Sordariales > Chaetomiaceae > Parathielavia > Parathielavia hyrcaniae. Next base: position 2,746,164 of record MU863624.1, read on the forward strand.
GGTCGTATGCCGTGAATGAGAGACAAGCTTACGATGTCTCGATCTCGCCTTCTAGAAGGCAGCACACCGTCATCTCTGTGACGGACTGGACTCCCGTCTTCTCATCTCTGTGGACCTTGTAGACGCGGACATTGTCCTTGCCGTAGCGGGCAGAAGCAAGAACTGGCATGGCGGCGGTGTTTGCTACGTAGTATCTCGCGGTTGTTTGTCTGACCGAGTAGGGGTATCGCGGGTTTCTTTGGGGAATTGCTTTGCGATGAGGGTTGGATTCTCAGGTGACGGTCAAGTGAAGATACGACCTCAAGTGGAATATACTGGGATGACCTGGTCAGGCAAGTGGTTGGTGTTTTGGAGCTCTTGTTCTACAAAATTGCAGGGGGAGGATGGCTGGTCCTTTATAGTCGCCAGCATGAAGCAGGACCCGCCGGCGATCAATGCGGCTGTCATCCGGACGGCGCCTGACGGGCTCATCAACATGGCGCGGTGTCCCGTCTGGGCGGGCAGCAACCCGGGATGAACAGAAGGGTGGATCACCGGAAACCGCCGACTGCCTTGTACTGGGCCCCGCCTTCAACGCCATCCATGGATCCCACGGGCCACGGATTGGAGCAATTTTGCTTTGTTTTCCGGTCTTGCCAACTCCGGATTGTCCGCTTGTCACCAGCCTTTATTCCATATCGTCTGTTGAATCGATCAAATCAGTTCTACTGAGGAGGAGTTCCATTCGATGTGGTTGAGTTGGTCTCGCGCTTCCCGGCAGGCATCGGTCAAGCCCCACTTGCCCAGGTGAGCGGCTTGGGCCGATTTGACCCGCAGCGGTACGGATAGAGGTCCGGCGCCCTGGTTGCGGTTTGAAGCATTCAATTCAACTTTGGTTATCAAGATCAAACATCGTACAGTCTAATGCTGGTTTGTTTGTTAGCGTGGTACATGGGTATATTGAGATGGGAGAATGAAGGATAGAAGAAGACATAATAAAAGTAAAGAAAAGAGGAGGAGGATGAGGAGGAGGAGAAGGAGGTCGAGAAGGAGGTTGAGAGAAGAGAAGAAGAAGAAGAAGAAGGAGGAGAAGAAGAAGAAGGGGAAAGAATGGAAGAGGAGGAGGAAGAGGAGGCCGAATACACTCGTCAAGTTCCGCGCTAACAAACAAACCAGGGCTGGATTGTACGACGCAGGTAAAGACAGACTCGAAATGACTCCATTTGAAAGGTAGGACTCTGCAATGCTGAGGTTATCTCCGTATGCCTGAGCTCTCAGCTCCGAGTTGCGCTAAGTTCCAAGTTGGCTGGGAGATTTGCTAGGTTTCCCTTTTCGTGCACTGTCAGCGTAGGTAACCACAGTCAGCGCCTGCGTCCGCGCGTTCCCTTATCTGCATTGTGTCAGGTGTTTTCTTTTCCAGATTGCAGATCAGAAATCAAGAGTTTAGTTGTCAAGCTGAAGCTGAAGTCTATCTCCTAATATCCGTTTGAAATAGGTACTTATTCTATGATATGGGTTTATTCCACCCCGAGACCAGTGGAGGCTCCAAGATACTTATTCATAGTCACGTTGATTAATCGCACAAGTGGAGATGCACCGCACAGGCCACTTCCATCGTTCAATTCGCGATGGTGGTGGACTGCCAGTGCCTGGCAGTGTCCGCAACCCGGTGCTCAACACCAACCCCACCAGCACATGTCCACGCCCGTAACACACCAAGCGACTCTCAGCATTCAGGAAGGGACTGAACACGCACGCGACTCGACCCTGTTCACGTGCCGTGCAAATGGCGACATTCTAGATCGGACATCGTTTTTCAAGACCGCAGCGATTCATGTGTCGAACGGAGGGCCGACGGGCGGATCGACTCGAATGCAAAGACCGGCACGGCTGAGAAGAGCGTCGAGAGCGCCGAGCGTGGACGGCAAATGGCCGGGCCATCCACCATGCCGAGCTCCTCGGCGACGCCCACCCAAAGATCCTTTGTCCCGCCCCAACAGCAGCAACAACAGCAACAACAACAACCCGGGACTCTTGCGCCTTCGCGACCGAGCCTCGAGCGCGATGGGCTGCAACCCCCTGCCCCCAATGGCGGCCGCAATCTCTCTGCATCTGCCGTGAGCTTTGCCTCTCGCGGACCGTCGCCCATGCCGGGCAGCTTCAGCTCCGATCTCCGCAGCCAGATGAACCTCTCCCGCGCCGGTTCGCGACTCGACATGTTTCCGGCCCTCGAAAAGCTGGACGAGGACGACAGCCCGACCCAGGAGAAGATGCTCGCACACCTGCGCGAGGCCCTCGGCCGCGAGATGAAAATCAAGGAGGGCAGCGAAAACATGTTGGAAGCGCTGAACTCTAAGAAAGCAAAGCAAACCAAGGACCAGCGCCAGCGGGTTGAGGCTGAGCTGACCTCGTCCAACCTGCGCATCAAGGAGCTGCGCCAGAAAATCACAGACGCCCAGCGCGTGAGGGCAGCCCCAACAACGCCGACGAGGACGAGGACAGACGGCCTGTTTCCCGGCGCCAATGGCTTGCGCTCTCCGCCCAGCGCTTCCCGGAGCGGGGCAGGGTCCGATATCGACGAGCCTGCCGAGTCGCCAACCTTTGCCCTCACCGAGATCCTGCAGGCCTTGGAAGTGGCCGGCATGACCCCAGACTACTACGTATCGAGAGCAAACAGCCTTGTCGACCTCTTCAAGCGCCACCCCACGCTCAAGTATGACTTGGTGTGGTCCGTGTTTGGTCTCCGGATGCAGACCATGCTGTTGAGTGAGAGCCGCGAGGTGGTTGCCGCGGCGTACAGGATGGTCCGATACGCCATCTCGGATGTCAACTCTCTCAGGAACATCCGCGCCCTCAACACGGATTACCTCGTCACCTGGTAGGTCTTGTTTCCAATTTCCGATAGTTGGCCCTCAGAACCCCGGGAGACTAAAGTCATGGCAGGTCTTTGATCAAAGACCGAAAATCAGACGTCGAACGTGAGCAGGCACTCAAGTTCGTGCGCGCCTTCCTTGACGTGAAAGACGGTGTCCGCGAGATATCAAGAGCCGTCGTCCGCTCAATAGCTGCAGCCGCTGAGGAACCAGAGGAAAGACTGCGACCCATCTGCATTGAAACTTTGGCCGAGATTCTGGTCCGCGACCCCCAGCTGTTGATCGCTTCCGGGGGCATGGCCGCTCTACATGAGGCGCTGGCCGATGGCTCGTACAAGGCGTCGGAAAGCCTGACGGCTGCCTTCCTCTACCTTCTGGACACGCCTGAACGGCGCAAATACTTGCGTCCTGGAAACGAGCTGGAGATTCTCTTCACCGCCTTCACCGACGAGCTGTCCTCCAACGAGCGGTTCTTGAAGCAGAGCATCAAGGCTGTGGCTTCGGCCTTGAGGACATGGTCCGGGCTTTTGAGCTTGTCCATGTACAATTTCCGTGCCATCAGGTCCATGATAACCAGCATGGTTGTGCAAGCCGGGCCCATCCGGGACTCCATCATGGATCTCATCTTCTCCCTTCTCCGGATCAAGTCCCCAGCCTGGGCAACCTCGTTCTTGGCTGGCCGGCGACTCACCACGTACGGCCGAGTTGCGAGTCTCAAGTCAACGACTGGCAAGGACCCTCACCCAGAACTGGAGGAAGATGGTGGGGAGCAAAACTTCGTCGAGCACTACACTGCGCTCCTGCTTGCCGTTTTCATCAAGTCCGGCGTGGTGCCGGCACTCCTCAAGCTCACCCAGGATAACGAGAGCCCAACAATGAAGCGGAAGTCCACCTTGCTGATCGGGGAGGTACTCAGGCTGTCGAGTCGTTTGCTTCCGCCCTCCCTGAGCAGCGAGTTGCAGTTGCTCCCCGATTTATTCATCTCTGCGGCCAGGCTCCGAGACGAAAGCCACTTCTCTGCCACCGGCGTTGTCTACCAGATCAGCAGCGTCAGCAAGACGTTGTACAGGTCGTCGCCGTCGGCATACCTTCCTTCCGCCCACCAGAATATGGACTTGGGTGCCCTCGACGAGCACCCAAAAGCCAACACAGCCGTCAGCTTTGACGAAGGGTCGTTTCGCCAGCTTATCCTCGAGTCGAACGTTCTCAATAGTTCCAACTACTCCAAGTGGAACTGGGATGTCATCCTCAGGCTCATCGAAGGACCGCTAACGAGCGGCAAGAGGCTCGAGGAGGCCATCAAGGCGTCCAAATTCATCAAACGCATCATGAGCTTCTACCGCCCATTCAAGTACAAGTTCTCGGAAATCAAGAGCTCAAGAAACACACATAAATACGTGCGGACTGGGTGTGCCCTGATGCACGCGTTACTTCAAAGCCCGGAGGGCGTCAAGTATCTGTCCGACAACAAGCTGCTGCGCCAGGTTGCCGAGTGCTTGGCTCAGTGCGATCCGACGAGTGGGCTGACCGCTCGGGACCCCATGTTCTCCAAGGACCGTCTCGCCGACACCCTTTGCGGCGGGTATTTCCCGATGCTCGGCATCTTAAGCGGGGATGCAAAGGGATTGCAAATGCTAGACAGATGGCGCATCTTCAACATGATGTATCGCATTCTCGACCTGAAGCAGCGGCCGGATCTCATCAAGCTCATGCTCGCCAATTTCGACTACTCCCTCCAGGGCCACCCCCGAGTGCTACTATCGAAGGCCCTGACGGCCGGAACGAAAGACATCAGGATACATGCCACAAACGCCGTGAGGAAGTTTGCAACGCATCCACGCATGGGTGCTCAGGGCCAGGACCCCAGCGATTCCAAGTGGGCCATCCAGCTTCTTGTGACGCAGCTATACGATCCCGACGTTGAAGTGTGCGCGACGGCCGTCAAGATACTCGAAAAGGCGTGTAACACGAAGAACCATCTCGAGTACATTGTCGAATGCAGGCCGGCGCTGGATCACCTGGGCGAGATAGGGGCTCCCCTGCTCTTGCGCTTCCTCTCGACGTCGATCGGCTATCACTACCTTGACGGGCTGGACTACATCAGCAACGAGATGGACGACTGGTTCCTTGGCCGGAACGACTCGTACGTCAGCGTCATCGAGGCGAGTCTTGCCCGTTCCTTCATGGAGCAACAAGACGACCACACAAACCGGAGCAGCGTGTTCGACGACGAGCAGGAGATGGAGGCCGACAGCCACGTGCCGCCGCACTTCTACCGGGAACTCACCCGCACCGAGGAAGGGTGCAAACTGCTCAGCGACAAGGGCCACTTTGACGAATTCGCCGCCACGATCCGCGAGTACGGCATGCAGTCGGACGACGCAGAAATGATGGTCAAGGTCAAGGGATGTCTCTGGGCGGTAGGCAACGTCGGGTCCATGGAGCTCGGCGCGCCGTTTCTGGAGTCGTGCGACGTGGTGGAGCAGATTGTCAAGATCGCGCAGAACCACGAAGTCATGAGCCTGCGTGGGACCGCGTTTTTTGTGCTCGGCCTCATCTCGCGCTCCATCCACGGGCTCGAAATCCTCTCGGAAAATGGTTGGGACGCAAACACAAACATCCTCGGCCACTCTCTGGGTCTGTGCATCCCCGGAAACCTCGGACAGCTCTTCTCCCTCCAGCCGTGGCGACACACGCCCGTAACCGCCATCGAACTGCCCGACAGCCAAAAGACGGAGACGGCCAGGCTACCGGCCATGCCCTCGCGCCCGCGCTCCGAGTCGCTCATCAAGGCCCTACAGGAAGCCGAGGAGGAAGCAAACACTGTTGGCGACCCAGCGCGCTCCCAACGCGTCCAGCTGGACCCGGACCCGACCAACCACCGCATCCTGGAACTGGTCATCGACATGTCCAACATGGTGCTGTACCGGCGGGCGCGCAATGAGCTGATGCAGGTCAAGACGCAGAAGAAGGCGGTTGGGTTCGCGCAGCCGAGGCTGTTTCGAAAGGTCATGTCGCTGCTCGAGTGTCACCACTACCGGCTTGCGGATCGAAACATGATTGTGCGGCTGTTTGAGAAGAGCGTTTTGAGGGCGGTGGTATACGGGGAGGATGAGAGTTCGGCGAGCGAGGATAGGAGCGAGGAAGAGGATAGTGAGGAGGACGAGAGCGGGGAGGAGGACGAGAGCGGGGAGGAGGAGAAGGAGGGACCGCAGGGGGTGGCTGTCAAGGGAGCAAGGAGGGAGATTGAGAGTGATGAAGAGGATGAGGATGAGGATGACAACGACGAGGACCACCACCGCCGCCGCCGCCACGGCCACCACGGCCACCAAAATAATGCCCACGACAATGATGATGATGAGGAGGATGAAGACGAGGACGAAGAAGACGAAAACAGTGAGAGCTCTGGCGATGAGCAGCGGACGGAGCGGCAGAGGAGTGTGAGCGACCCCGCGGATATCAAGAGACGCGGGGTAATCAGAGGCTTTGGTCGGTAGTGGTCCAGTGACCGTCCATGATCCGATTCTTTTTTTTCTTTTTTTTCTTTTGAGGGTTGTCCATGACTGGGGATGTTTGGCACGGAGTTGCAGCTTGAGGCACGAGCCGGCGTCGGTTGTATTTTTTCCAAAAGGGGGGGCAGCTTTGGCGGGAGAGCAGGGCGGTCACGGTTGTTGGGGGCTTGCATATAGGGGCTGGTGGCCGGGTTTGTTTGATGAGGCGTTTCAGCAGCTCGATTTTGCCGGGTATCTTGCGTCCATCTGTATATCACTGGAGACAGAAGTTGGGAAGGTGAATGGGAGGTTTTGAAGACGACGTTGAGGCGGCCTTCCCGCTGCACTTGTCACTCGTGAAGCTTGCCAGAGTTGCAACCCCACTGTGTCCCCGCTTCAAGACAATGGCTCAACTTGGTCTTTTGCCGCTGCTGATGACTCCACCACAAGAGGCATTTCATTCACGAACTCGATCTCATCAACATCGTGAGTGACACAAGCAACAGAACCCGGCTATTCTTCGAAATGGCGCCAACAAGAGTCCTTGTGATTGCCGGCTCTGATAGCTCAGGCGGAGCGTATGTTGTCCCCTTGTGCAGGTCTTGCAGTCCCATACTCAGGTTCATGCTGCGGGATGGATATCTTTGACTTGCTGTGACTTACACCATGTCCTTCCTCACAGCGGCCTCGAGGCAGACCAGAAGGTTATTGCTGCCCATGGCTGCTACGCCATGACAGCCACTACCGCCCTCACTGCGCAAAACACCAAAGGGGTCTATGGCATCCACTTCGTGCCGCCCGAGTTCCTCCGGAAACAGATCGACGCCGTCATCGAGGATGTCGGGGTTGATGTTGTCAAGACAGGTGAGCCCTCCAACTCTATTAATTGCTCAAGTTACTGCGACATCTGTCCCCATACATACCTACATACCTACATACCTACCTTCTTGACCCTATGGAAGCTAACTGATACATCCACTCGCCCAAAGGCATGCTCGCCTCAGCCGAGACAATCGAGACCATCGCCGACGCTCTCATACACCACAAAGCCAAAACGGTCGTCATCGATCCGGTCAGTCAGCCACCCCTTCTCTTTTCCACCACTTCTCTTACCTAAAGACAAACGAATCTAAATGGAAGTCGGAATAAAGGTGATGATAGCAACAACAGGCGCCAGCCTCCTCCCGCCCGAGGCCCTCGACGTCCTGCTCGCCCGCCTGCTGCCGCTGGCCACCGTCGCCACGCCCAACGTGCCCGAGGCGCTGCTCCTGCTCCACAAGGCCGAGCCCGGGTTTGAACTGAATGCCGTGCGTAAGGCGGACGACCTCGAGACGGTCGCGCGCGCGATACGCAGGCTGGGGCCCCAGTGGGTGCTGGTCAAGGGCGGGCACTGTCCGTTCCGGAGGGACGGGACTGCAGCCGAGAGTAAGAGGGAGAGGGAGCTGGTGGTTGACGTGCTCGTTGGCGGGGAGGGGGGGGAGGGGGAGGAGGTGGTGGTCAGGCTGGAGTCGGAATACTACGATTCGAGGCACACGCATGGGACCGGGTGTTCGTTGGCTTGTGAGTTCTGTCGTGTTCTTTCTGTTCATCTCTCTCTGGAGTGTGTTGGGTTAATTGTCGGCTGAGCAGCGGCGATTGCGTCGAATCTCGCAAAGGGAATGGACATGCCTTCGGCGGTGAGGGCTGGCTGCAGATATGTCCAGGTTGGCATCAGGACTGCGCCGGGGCTCGGGGGAGGCAACGGGCCGTTGAACCACTTTCACTCGGTCTATACCCTTCCATTTTCGCCGTATGATGGAACCCTCCTTTGGTTTGGCCTCCCTCGTTGGACCTGTGGCTGATTTGTCTCAGCGGCCACTTCATCGACTACCTCCTGGAGCGACCCGATGTCGCCCCCGTTTGGAAGAGGTTTATCAGCCACCCGTTTGTGCTGGCCATGGGCGATGGAACGCTGCCCATTGAGTCGTTCAAAGGGTACCTGATCCAGGACTATCTCTACCTGGTTTGTGCCTCAGTCTGTCCTTTTCATGAGCAGGCGTTGTTCTGACGTGGTTACAGATCCATTTCGCCCGAGCAAACGCACTCGCCTCGTACAAAGCCAGCTCCATGAAGGACATCGCTGCGGTATGTGCGCCCACCGATTCTGGTATGGGCAACTGATCTGATCCCTGGCGATTGACAGTCCGCCGCCATCGTTACCCATATCTTCAGAGAGATGGAGCTTCACATCGGCTACTGCGGAGGATTCGGCATCTCCAGAGACGAGATGGAGAATACCGAAGAGAAAGAAGGTGAGCAAGCCTGTTCTCACCTGGGATTTTTGATGGCCAGCAGCATAGCCAACTGACGCTCCACAGCCTGCACCGCATACACGAGGTACGTTCTCGACATCGGCCAGTCCCAAGACTGGCTGGGCCTACAAGTCGCCATGGCGCCCTGCCTGCTCGGGTACGGCGCCATCGCGAAGATGTTGCACGCCGACCCCCGATCCAAGAGGGAGGGTAACTTGTACTGGACGTGGATCGAGAACTACGTGGCCGACGACTATACCACGGCTGTCAAAACCGGCTCCGGTGAGTGGCAACCCGCAAGTCCAGCCCAGACGGCGTGAGCGAGAGGGGCTAATCGGGGACAAAGAATCGCTCGAGAGACATGCAGTGCTCCAGAGCCCGGCGCGGATAGAAGAGTTGGTCAAGGTGTTTATCCACGCTACAAAGGTGAGTTCGGTCAGACTGTCGCCATGAAGCAAAACAGATGCGGAGGGATGCTGATGGCAGATGCAGATGGAGATTGCGTTTTGGGAGATGTACAGTTGCAAATGAGAATAGCCAGAGCGTATGTACGTCGCCAGTGGGATGAAAAATCTACACAGCAAGGTACGGAGTAGAGAGAAAAGACCGGCAACTCAAAACTTGGAAATTCTTGAAGCTGAAGACGGCGGCGGCACGAGCAACCCAGCGTTTGCCCGTGGAATGGAACACCTACAGATGAGGGGCTCACTGCTAGTGGCCACGCAAAATCGCAGAAGACTCGTTAGGCTGCCTCAGGCTCCGCCTTGATTGCCAAGATTTTGCTTATCGTTATCGGACCCTGGCCACTGACAGGGCGCCCCTGCAAAACAAATTTTCTGCCGCCGCTGCAAATCCAGCAGAGGCTCAGCTAAGAACCCAAGAGGCGATTTCCTCTTCCCATCTTCCTGCCTCTTCTATAAAACGGTTTTCGCTTGACGGAAACTTGCATCCTCCCCTCCCCTGAGGCTATCTTTCTGTCCGCAAAGACTTTGCCCATCGCGAGGTGCAATCCGCTCATTTATTTCGAGCACAATCAAAATACTCTGATCACACAGCGACGCGTTCTGCCTCGCTTCCCCGTGATCGCATCGGCAACTCCTCGCTCGGAATCCATCACGCCGACAAACCTCCTCCATCGCGCAACGATCGGCTTTTCATCGAGCCAAACAATCAGCGCATCTCTGGTGCCCGATTTCCTCGACTTGCAATCGCGAAACAGCAGTTCTCGCGTCACCCGCATTTCCAGCACCCTCGACACGGTATCGCCCTAACCGCAACCATGTCTTCTTACGGCGGTGGTGGTTACAGCTCCCGCGGCGGCGGCAGCGGATACTCCGGCGGTTACGATCGCAGCGGTGGAGGCGGTGGAGGCTACTCCAACGGTTACTCCGGTTCTGGGTATGTCAAACTTGTCTCATTTGTTTCTTGTTGTCCCGCTCCCAGCCAACATCGGCTCTCTCAGTCGTCAAATGCTAACCCTCGTGTCACGACAGTGGATCTAATGGTTATTCCGGCGGCGGTGGTGGCGGCGGCTATGGTGGTGGAAGCTACGGTGGCGGCAGCGGCGGCGGCTACGGTGGCGGCGGTGGTGGATATGGAAGTGGTGGCGGCGATCGGATGTCCAACCTCGGTGCCGGCTTGCAGAAGCAGAACTGGGACTTTTCCACACTTCCCAAGTTCGAGAAGTCGTTCTACCAGGAACATCCCAACGTCACCGCCCGCTCCCCAGCCGAGGTCGACAAGTTCCGGCGCGATCACGCCATCACGGTCCATGGCAGCGACGTCCCCAAGCCCGTCGAGACCTTCGACGAGGCTGGCTTCCCCCGCTATGTCATGGACGAAGTCAAGGCCCAGGGTTTCTCTGCGCCGACTGCCATCCAAGCTCAAGGCTGGCCCATGGCGCTCTCTGGACGCGACGTCGTCGGTATTGCCGAGACGGGCTCCGGCAAGACTCTGACATACTGCCTCCCCGCCATCGTTCACATCAACGCTCAACCTCTTCTCGCGCCCGGCGACGGCCCAATTGTCCTGGTCCTCGCTCCCACGCGTGAGCTGGCTGTGCAAATTCAGCAGGAAATCACAAAGTTTGGCAAGTCGTCAAGGATCCGCAACACCTGCGTCTATGGCGGTGTCCCCAAGGGCCCTCAGATTCGCGATCTTCAGCGCGGCGTCGAGGTCGTCATTGCCACTCCCGGCCGCCTGATCGATATGCTCGAGTCTGGTAAGACCAATCTTCGCCGTGTCACCTATCTGGTTCTCGATGAGGCCGACCGCATGCTCGACATGGGTTTTGAGCCCCAAATTCGCAAAATCATCGGCCAGATCCGGCCCGACCGTCAAACTTGCATGTGGTCTGCTACCTGGCCCAAGGAGGTCCGCGCCCTGGCCTCCGACTTCCAGACCGACTTCATTCAAGTCAACATCGGTTCCATGGATCTGTCCGCCAACCACCGCATCACCCAGGTCGTTGAGGTCGTCAATGAGAGCGAGAAGCGCGACAAGATGATCAAACACCTCGAGAAAATCATGGAGGGCAAGGATAACGAGAACAAGTGCCTGATCTTCACGGGCACCAAGCGTGTCGCTGACGACATCACGCGCTTCCTTCGCCAGGATGGCTGGCCTGCTCTTTCAATTCACGGCGACAAGCAGCAGAACGAGCGCGACTGGGTCTTGGATCAGTTCAAGACCGGCAAGAGCCCTATCATGGTCGCCACCGACGTCGCGTCGCGTGGTATTGGTATGTTCCCCCCGCCCCAACCCCAACCCCTTCATTCCCGCCCTCCTGGGCAACCTTCCAGCATCGCAGTGTGCTGTGCTTTACTCTTGCGTCTAGGGGCTTTCTCGATTGCGCGAACTTGCCTGACCTTGTGTCTACATGGTCCTTATGAGCCGAGTCTTGGATTCGTGACGTAGCAGAGACACTTCTCTCAATGCTACGCCGTAATTCTTCTTGTCTTGTACCGTTTTGCAACTGCCGTGGTACAAGCATAGAGGAGACATCTCTTGACCCTGATCAAGCTTTTGTCTCCAAGATTTCCAAAAGGCCCGAGGACCCGGAGCTTAGCATCTCCCGGCATTTGACCGCAACGGACAGCCCGCCTGCCAAGGACAAGTACAGCCATCATGGATCACGAAACATACTTAGCTATCCCGTGTCATCCGCCATGCGCTCATGCTGGAACGTTGCTTGCACTCGTCAAGCTGCTTGCCGTTGCTAACCATTTCCTTGTCTTAAAGATGTGCGCAACATTACTCACGTGCTCAACTATGACTACCCCAACAACTCGGAGGATTACATCCACCGTATTGGCAGAACCGGACGTGCCGGCGCCAAAGGCACGGCGATCACCTTCTTCACCACTGACAGTAAGTGTCCGCACCCTTGCTCGCGCTCCGGTTTACCGGCTTGGGACGGACTGGCTGACACGCACACAGATGCCAAGCAGGCCCGCGATCTCGTGAATGTTCTGCAGGAGGCTAAGCAGCACATTGACCCTCGCCTGGCCGAGATGGCTCGGTACTCTGGTGGGGGTGGCAGCAGTCGTTATGGCGGCTACCGTGGCCGCGGCGGTGGTGGGTTCCGTGGCGGTAAGTGTGTAGCTGTCTTTTGCTCTTCCGATTACGGGTGTGTGTGCTGACTTGCTGCTGTAGGACGTTCGCAAGGCGGTAATGCCGGCGGTGCCAACGCCATGCCTATGGGCAGACCTCGGTGGTAGACAAGCCGCTCCGGCTAGGCGCGACGAAAAACTTGCTTGTTGCGAAAAGCGGCAGGCCGTCACCAAGATCGACTCGGGATTCTTTTCTGCGAGCTGGCGGCATCCCGCATTCGCGGACGGATATCATGGCGTTTTGCGTAGAGGGTTCGGTTTTAGAGATCTGGTTCTTGGTCAACAAGTTGCCACCGGTTGTTGTCGGTTTATGTCCTTATTTCCTCAGGCTGGGATGGACTGTGGCTCCTTGCATCCTTTGCGTTTTCAATTAGCCGAGGAGGGTCTCGTCTCAGTGGGCGCTCGCGACAGGTAGAGCTCCCACACAAGATCTTTCATGTCTCGCACCATCGAATCCTGAGTCGAGTATCCATCGGCCGGTCGTCAAACCTCAGGGGCGATGACTTCTGGTCGATGGTTGGTGTAGAGTGAGGATAAGTCGAGGTCCTGCTTGAAATGTCTACTAGTTATCGTCTCTTTTCTTTCCACTTCGGGCTTGACACCTGCACTATCATGGGTTTCAGCAGTGCGTTTGAGGGATTCTGTTTTCTCTCCCTTTCAGCCCCGCTGGAAAATGGATGAGACACCGACACAATTCATCCCACATGACAGGCACAACATTTTGTACTTAATCTCAACGGAAAAGCGAATATCAGCGTTGACAGAGAGTTGGATGGCGTAACTGAAACTGTGGTCGGCTTGTTTGATGTGTGATACGGCTGGTGTTCTCAGCACCCAGTCGCTCCCTTACTCATTAGTCCTTGAAAGAAACTAACCCAACCTCACGACCCTCCTTATCCAGCTCGACCACCACAGGCTGCTCATCCTCGTCCTCGTCGTCACTGTCAGGCATCTGTACCTGTACATCTCCGTCCCGTTTGTCCCGTCCCAGCCGACGAGAGAGATCACCCCTCCTCAGGTCCCAGCCGCGCCGCCACAGCCACGCCTCGAGCTCCTCAAACGCCTGGCCAACCGCCCCTTGCTCCGGCGTCGTCGTCGTCGCCGTGCTGCTACTACTACTGCTACTCCCCAGCCCCAGCCTCTGCAGTAGATCGTCCAGTTGCCTCTTGTACTCGACCAGCGCCTGGCGGAGTTTCTGCCTGTTTTGTGGCTTGTACTGGAAAATGGGCCTGTCCCTGCTCGGGCCGTCCGCGACGGCATGATCACCACCACCACCACCACCACTGGGGTGCTGGTAGTGATCGTCTGCGTCTGAGTCTGCGTCTGCTTGGGCGGCGGTGTCTGTAAAACCCGAACCCGAACCCGAGCCGACGTGGGTCTCGTTGTAGAAGAGTTGGGCGTGCAGGGTCTGGAGGAGGCCCCGGGCGAGGCGCGGGTGGGAGACGGGCAGGGTGTGGGCGCGGAGGATTATCTTGAGGACGAGGTCCCACCACTGGTCGAGACAGGCGGGGCTGCCGAGGTGGGTGCCGGTTAGGAAGGTGAGTTGGAACTCGGCGAGTATGTCTTGCTCGGAGGAGGAGGACGGGGCGGGGGAGGATGATGATGATGGGTGGTTGTTGTTGGAGAGTAGGGCTTGGATACGGGCTGAGGTGTCGATGACGTGGGATCTGAGGGAGGCGCTGAGGTCGAGGACTTGAAGGTCGCGGAAGTCTTGGGTGAAGAGGAAGGTTAACTCGCCGCGGTGCGTGTGTCTGACCGAGTCCATTGAGTCGACGAGGTACTCGCTGACGTCTCGTTTTCCAGTGATCCTGCTGAGGGAATCGTCTGATATGGCGCTGGCTAGGGTGTTCCAGAGTGTTGAGGGAGACCGAGCCCAGCTGGGGAGTGTATTGTTCAATGGCGTCGAGGGGTTGTCTCGATGCGCATGCAGAGGGTACGGCTGTAATACCAGGGAGGTAGATTCCGCGCTATGCTTTTGGAGTGCCTCGGACTGGCTCGGTTCTCGCAGCACCTCGTTGTAGCCGTCCCATTCCTTGGCCCGAACCCTTCCTTGCGTTCCTGTCACGAACCAGTATCCGCAGCGTGAGACACCGTCCGGGTGCTGCACCCAGAGTAAATGGGCACCTGGCGGAATGTCACAGAAGCCGGAAAGGCTCCTGCTCGTTGTCATTGCCATGGCGTCGAGTCCAATGATGAACTGGTCGGGCAGTCCTAGGGTCCTGAAGACGTCTCCGTTCGCGAGGCAACCCGGAAGAGAGGCGTTTGTGGGAGGCTTTGGACTTGGTGTATCCATTGTTGCGAGTCTGTCTGCGGGCGTGCTCGCCATTGTCATCCGGTTTCAGGCGCGGTCTTGATCTTGGATGTTGCGATGAAGATGCACATCGCCTTCACATTATGGGGCCCGAGAACGTCTAACCAGCAATCAGCGTCGACTTGCTGGGTTGGTATCAGAAAGAAGAATTGAAATACACCAGTTGGACTACCTTACTTGGGCGTGGTTGGTTATGTTTGACTTCTCGATGTCGTTTCTTCTCTGTTCACCGACGTATCGTTCTTGAAAAAGTCGGTATGGTTTTGCAACAGATGTGCCACTGCGCCCTCCTACTGCCAACACATGGTTGGTATTCGTATTCGCTGGACCGAGACTGGAGTGTGGTGTTTGCCGGGCGGTACTACTACCTACCTACTTTCTATTGTAGGCTACAGCCTGGATTCAGTTCTGGTCTTCACATCACGATGGGAATCCAGACAAGTCAAGTACAGTGCGGGTAAGATACACACACCTTACACATTCCCAGCTTTCTCAATGATACCCGCTTCTAAACCGAAGAGGCATGGAATATTCCATGGCCTGCAGGAGCCTCGGAACCAGTGCTTAGCGTCGTTCTGTGTCGCCATGCTATCGGGATGCACGAACGAAGATCTCTTCAACTCTGTGAAACCGGCTGTCCTGGCGAGCCTGGGTAAGGTACAATACACGTATCCGTACCGTGTCCCGCCCTCACTGTGCTTCTTGGCGGAGGGTACTGTACCACAGCAACGCAGACAACCGTCCCTTCTGCATAAACCCAACGTTAGCGTCTTCGCTTCAATCATTTCGAAACAGCGGGCATGAGCATGCTGCATACGGTATGCATCACGGATGGAGCCAGGAGGAACTCGAGGTCAAGTACCATCCTATTCTTTATACGAACGATCAAGCTGATGATTCCTCTTCATGGTGGTTGCTCAACGCCTCGTATCGATTCATGCCGTGGACGACTCGACACTCAACCATCTGCACTACCTACCTCAGTCCTGTATGACATCGGAGCTCCCGCCTTCTTCGATCCGAGTCTCGGCAGGTCAGTGGCGGGCCGGACAGAGCCACAAAGGTGCCACGTAACACGAGTCCCGCCGAGACGTCCCCCGGGCCCATGAACAGCAAAGTCCCGAAGCCCCTTGAGTTTTCTGGTCGCTTGTGTCACCAAAACCTGCACCCGGCCGTCTCCGGATCCTCCGTTTCACTCTATACCATTCCGCTGGCACAGCAGCGACAAGGAAAGCAAGCACCGTGTGACGTGTGTTTGATCCGGGGGGCCACGACGTTTGGTCCCCCAGAGGTGTGGTTACACAAAGCTAAAGCAAACAAGGGGGGCCTAATGGTCAGGGGTCGAGCAGGCAGGCAGGACATCAGAGTTTCCCTTTCTTTTGCGCCCCCCCCTCCCTCACCCCGGCCTGTACATAGAAATTTCCAGCTAGTAGACTGCAAGACACTGTCTGTCCCTCGCATGCTCAGCGGACGCCTCATACAGTAGCACCAAGCGGGAACACGCCCTCCCGATCGTGTCCTTGTCCCCACGTGTCCCAGAGACCATGGCATGTATGTACATATTTAGTGCAAGACTGCCTGTACGGAGTACATCTCTCTGCACACGGGAGCTAAGGTCCTTAGCCTCCGCCTAGTCGACCCAGGCTGCCGGGTCCTTGCCGAGCCGCACACATGGCCATGGTCCCGATGCCATGGGCATGGGAGAGAGCTAGCCAACGCCGCTTGCTGCTCGGGCCAAAATTAGCCGCACCCTTCTCGAGCCATCTAAAAGGGTATAGTACAATGTTAGCTAAAAGGTGGACGTACATATGTACAAGTACCTGCCCAAGTAGGTAAGACTTCCCGACAAGCTTGAGGCACAACACACACAAGGACACAAGGGCATGAGCCTCCGTCATACCACTCCTCAGGACAACATCTCCCGTCTCGGTCTGGCCTTTCAAACTGGAAGTAGTCCCCGCATCAGAGCGTTCTTCGCAGGCCATCCAAAGGGGGTGTGGAAACGAGTGACCATCACACAAGGCAAACGTGGGCTTTTTGTGCCAAAGTCCATCCGTTCTCGACGCCACATTTTCATGAACACCATTTGAAAACCACCGACACAAATCTGCATCATAAACGGGATCATGATTACCGCCGCCCAACCCCCCTTTCAATACAGCCAAGGGGGGCGTTGGTCAGCGTCCAGATACTCGCTAGCTCTGCCTCACCAAGGCAAGGCACCTCATCCATTACAGAACATTCCTCAAACTTCGTAGTAACCCCAATGCCCCCTTCCCCAATCTCATCCGGATCCATGAAAAGAAGAGGTAGGGGCGAGGCCGACGGCAAAGAAAATCTCGCCACCGCTGCGCTTCCTGTAAGTAGCTCAAAGAGAGCCGCTACCCGCCACTCAACCTCAACCAAATCTCCCCGCTCTCCCTCCCTCAAAATGCCGCTCGCTGCATTACCACTCTTCCCGCCCCTCCTCCACACACACACACACACACACTCTCTCTCTCTCTCTCTCTCTCTCTCTCTCTCCCTCCCTCCCTCTCTTTTGGGGGTATATCCGACTGCCCAGAACCAAACGAGCAAGACAACTCAACCCATGCCATCCCCCGCAGTGAGCCAGATGCAAGCCTTCCCATGGCGACTCCATGCAATGTCGATGAAAATTAAAAAAGAAGTGGTTGGGCAAAAGGAGATGTGCGAAATGAATCAAGAATAGACAAAAATCATAACAATCAGAGGCAAATGCTGAGGCTAAGTGGGGGAGCGCTGTGGCATCCAAACATTGGCAATGTCGTCGTTTATCCCGAGCTCTGATGTCGCCGTAACATCAGAGAGAAGTCGGTCGCTGCCGCGGCACAGAGTGGGACAGAGCCACGCCTAATGATTCGGGGGTGGGCCACCATTGTCTAGACAAAGAAGGCAATGTCAGCAACAACATACACATCTCAACAGACACACACCAAAACAGGCCGGCTTCCAACTCACGCTGATGATACATCTGCTGGTTCTGCTGGCCGTACGGCGACGTCGGCGAGTAGCTCGGGTAGCTGTACTCGGACATTTGCGGCTGCATGCCAGCCGAAGGCGGCCCGGGGTACCGAGGCGGTTGGTAGCCGATCGGAGGCAGCTGGACAGTTCCCGAGCCTGGGTACGACGTCGGGGGCTGGGCGGGGTCTGCGGTGGCTTGCGGATCGCCGCCACCGTTCTGAGCGGCGGCAGCAGCAGCCGCAGCCTGTCGCTGGCGCTCCTCCTCAGCAGCGGCCGCCTTGCGCGCCTCGTCCTCCTTCTTCTTGGCCTTCCACTCACGGCGAATCTCCTTGAATTCTGCAAGAGGCATGTCAGCCACGCTGCACCAGACATAAAAAACTGTCGACGCGGTATGGCGCATACCTTCTGGAGTGCGCTTCGTGCCATGCGCCTGCATCGTCACGTGGGCATTGAGATGGTTGAGAGTGCCATAGGCCTTTTCGCAGCCTTGCCAGCCGCACTTATACATGCGCTCAATCTCCTCGTACCGCCTCCTGGGCCTCTTGTGCTGCTGTGCGCCAGGAATGGGAACGAAGCTGTAGACCTGCTACTCGATATCAGCACGCTGTCGCGAACCTTCGAAGGCAAAGAGTACGCGACAAAACCTACCTGATGTGGACGGCCTTGACCGGGCGCGGTGGGAGGAGCCTGGTGGAAGATGTGGGTGCCCGGGGTGAGTTGTCCGGCAGCCTGTTGTCCGTAGCCGCCCCAGTCGGGGCGAGGCTGGGTGTACAGGCCCGGGGTCCCGGGGTGCTGGTACCCATGCGACATATCTTGGGGCGGCGGAGGCGCGTAAGGGGGGTACTGGCCGTGGGTGGCGTAGGTCGGGCTGGCGCCTGCGATGGAAGGATCTATAGGCAGAGCGCTGTCAGACTTGGCCTGCTCCGGCTGGGGGTTCTGATGGCTGCGCCCATCTGGCAGAGGCATGGACGGACTGTTTGGTGTTTGCGGCATACCGCCGCTGCCCCCGTTAGGGTTGCTAGCGGGGTGGTACGAGCGCTGCATGTCTGGGAAGGCGCCGGACCGCGCCGTGGTCGGGTACACGCTGTATTCCGACGTGGGAGTGGCCGAGCTGGAGTAGCTGGATGACCGCGCCGCCTCGTGCTGCGTCGCGTATTGTGGAGCAGATGCCGGATCTACGGGTTCCGCCTTAATTTGCGTGTCGCCGACGACACTAGGATGGGGCGAAGGCAAACCTGACTGCGAGTACTCGGGGGCGCCGCGCTCCATAGGAAGGGAGTGTCGATGGGAGGCCGAAGTGGGGGGAGAGTGCCGGGAGGTTTGTCCGAACTGCGATGCCGCTTCACGTCTCACTCCCAGGGACGGACGGGTCGGCACGCGACTGTGCCTCGGGGTGCGAAAGCCCAAGAATTGGCGATGTCTGACGAGAGAGGTGTGAAGGAGCGCAAGGCGACCGCCGGAAAGTATCCTTGTCGATACACGGCGGAAGATATGGCAGCAAAAAGACAAATGCGACACGGTCCTGCTGGGTCGGCAGGGCCCTTTTGGGATTTATTAACTGGGGCGTCGGCCACAGAGGCGCAACCCAGGTGGTTGTAGGGGTGGTGGTGTGGGTGATGAAGCTCTGAGTGGAGGCGTCCTCGAGAAAGCACTAATTTAGTGCGTGCACAGGCCCGAATGAGAATGGCGGGAACCTGTCGCTGGCTTGTTGGGGTAGTGCAGCGATCCGCGAACCTGATTAGCGTGCGATCCGGGGCACGCTAGTGAGTCGTCAAAGCACGAGAGCCGCAGAGACGTAAAGTTTAGCTCCCGAGTCCCGATGAGACGGTCAGGTACCTGAGGCGCACGGCGGCGTGCTTGCTGCGTGCACTAGCTCGGCAGGACTAATCAAGTCTCAGACTTTTGATGTGCCGAGGGCTTGCTGTTGATGGGAGTCGCGAGGGTGACGCGAGAAAATCGAGCTTAGTGTGGGACCAATGCGATTTTATAATCGAGGTGGGGGAAATTGATCAGACGGGGTCGGGGGTGAGAGAGGGCAGCGAGAGCGCACCTGCAAGAAAGAGCAGGGTGCTTCTTTGCGGTCTGGAGACTGACAGGGTCCGGGGTCGTGCCCACCGCCGCGCTTGCCCACGCTGGTGAAGAGGGGCTGATACTCGAGTGGGCCCTGTTATGCTTCCGCACTGTGGTAAATTCAAGCTCCGATGCGACAGTGTGATGCTGCTGAATGCCGGTTGCTGAAAGAAGGCGAACAGGAATTCCTAGTTGACGGGAAAGGACCGCGGGTGAGAGCGGAAAGATCGAAAGCTCGGGGTAGAGGAAGAGGCGGCTTGGCTTTGGAGAGCCGTACCGTCGAGTATTGCCCCCGACTGTGTACAGCAGACTCGGAGTTCAGATAAATCGCATGCCGTCAGCCATTCACAGTTGCTCAATCTCATTATCAACAGAACTTAAGTTTGCAACGTGCTGGCCTGTCCTAGGCCAATATTTCTGAATTCTCATACACAGAACATTTCCGTCAAAAAAGACCAAGGTGTGTGTGCCTTGTCGGAGGCTGGAGCGGTACATTTCCGCGACCATGTGGAAGGTACTGTACCGTGTATCGTATTTACTCAAAAAGTACAACCCAGTCGACTGCACTGTGTGATTCCAATGGCGCAACCCGGAGCTGCACCCGCCTAACGCGTTTTGGCAATGTCATAGCTGATCGCTCCCGTCCCGCTGGTTCCATCTCTCGAACTCTCATGGTGAGGTACCTGAGCGACAGAGCACTTCAGAAGCAGTCCTCTCTTTACAACCTTGCTATGAAAATTAGTTAGACATGGTGAGTGTAAATTTTTATCTAATACTGATAGGAAGTGCAACTTGCACGGCTTTTTGTGTGTTCCAGGTTCCTCTCAACCATTCTCGCCAGTTATGATGGAGTTTATCTTTCTGGACGCCATCTGGACTCTTGGGATAGGTCACTGTGGAGTCTTTCACATCATGAGCACTTCAAATAGAAAAGTGATTGAGTCCGCATGGCAGAATTTCGCAGGGATAAGCTGCAATGCCACCCAGGCAGGCCGCCGAGTTCTATAACTCTGCATTGGCTCTCACTTCCCAGAGTCGTCTGACTCGTGTGCGACCTGTCGCCGACGTGCAGGATATTGCCCATATTTGAAAGAGAACCATCATCGGGTCTCCAAATTATACCAGGACATATATCTGTATCGTGCTGCGCAGGTGCTGCCAGTGCGTGCGTCGGATGCTCGAGTCTGCCTTCTTGCCGAAGAGGAGAAAAGGTCCAGAAGTGGCTGCAAGCTGGTGGAGTGGCGAGAGCTCGGATGGGAAATGACTGGCCGACATAATTGAGCCGGATGTGCAGCCTGTGGAGTGAGAGTGCCCGGAGCTGGCCGGATTAGCCAAGATAAGCGCGCTGTCGGGGTGACCTTCGCTGCCATGACAAAAGGATCTCTGCTTGGTGCAGCCCGTCTGCATGTCCGCTCATCATATGGCCCGGAAGAGCAACAACCGGCCTGATGAGAAAGCTCAGGCGTCGCGAGGAGATTCCAGTTGTATCCCGCACATGTTGTCCAAGTGGGTTACTCGGTTAGTATCAAACCTTCAACCGTTTTGCTCTCTTTTTGGTTGCCGCCGCGAATAACTCTTGTGTGTGGTCATCACCCACATACCACAGTAGACAGAGAGCATTGTACATGTTGAGGCAGCTCATGTGCAATACCGCGTTTCTTGTCCCAAACCGGAACAGATTGTATGTGTGGACTCTAGAGTGTCCCGTGCTCCAGCAGAGCCGGGGACCAGTCGGAGTTGGCGATTTCAACTTCGTCTCTCCAAGTCCTTTTCAGCACTTGGACAAATTGACTGATCTGACCGCCGACAGGAGTCTCAGCTCTCTGCTACGGATGGATTCGGCCACCGGGCGTTGCAAGAGGCTTGTTCTATAAGCTGCTAAGTAGATGATCAACAAAAGGAAAGAGGTACGGTTGGTTTAAGGTTTAGTACTCGTGAATGCGGCAAGACTAAATTGACACTGGCGCTTGGTCGGGGCTTGGGATCCAAGAGTCTGGGGGAGTTGGGGCCCAACTGGAGCCCGATGGAACTGACGACGTTCTTGCGAAACCAGACTTGTCCAGTCTTGTTTGGCGCCATCGGAAGCCGAACGTTGACACGGCAGCCTCCTCCCAGGAAACTAGCGTATAGTAGAAGTTGGTACCGAGCAACTACTTCGTGGAGGATCAGCGTTCCCGTCGTTTACGTGGGACTCGGCATGGTCTGGCAGCAGAAAGCTTGCCGACGCAAGCCCTGGATTCTCATCACAAGGGTTTGCCCAAGTCACCTCAAAAGGGACGTGGGAAATGGGGCATTGTCAGGTACAGATCCCAGTCAGATGGTCACCTCGACTTCGCTTGTGTGTTTTGTACCACAGCAACCTGGAAGAGCTGACCCGGAGGCTCGGATACACTAAAATAGCGCGCAATGTCTTGGGGCGGCACAGTGTGTCAGAGGCAACCTCGACGAACGCGAGATTCCGTGTGTAATTATCCCGTACTCCGTACGAGCTGCAGGAAGGGAGCTCGAAGGACCCTTCTCGAAAGCCGAATCCGAGGAAGGCTGTCCAATCACTGCCAAGCGGGCAACTTGCGGCGGCATCGGGCAGAACTCGTTCGTCCCGAGGACTCGAGTTGGCAAGACGGCCGGTTTGTGTGGTCTCGAGGCCCTTGTGCTGTGCATACCGCAGTATGTACCACCCGGTCAACGTTGCAGCGAGCCCGCCACGTGTTGGGCAGCACTAGCGGTCTCGCTCGCGTGGTTAGGTGCTGATGGAGATAGACAGTAGATTCGCTGCTCTGTGGTGTGACAACAGTTTGGGGCTTGGTGGATGCTGTGCTGCAGAAGCTAAGGCACCTACACAATAGGATGCAGGCAAGGCACATAGTCAGATTGTGGTCTCCCCATACACATCACACAGTAGGTAACTGATTACCTTCAGATACAGATAGGTCTCCCGGGAACGTCTCATTTCTGGCGCGACGAGAGAGGGTCCAGTCGCCGACTCCCGGTGACCACATCGGCTTAGACAGAGGGCGGATGTGTGCCATGATGCCGATAACTCGTCCAGGTCACATTCTCCTTGCTGTTGCCCCTTTGTGGCTGCAGCGTGATAAGCCGCTCTGATAGGGTCGCGAGTCGGTATGGCGGCAAAGCTGGCCCGAGCGAAGTCTGGACAACCTGGAAGTTGGGAATTTGCACATGGCAGGGCATCGCTCGGGCATGTTGCGGTGAGCGCGGCAGGCCTGTGGTGGGGAGTTGACCGCTGAACAAGGATGTGTTAATCACTGCATGGCGCAAAGCAGCAAAGGTGGCGGCGATCCGCTTTTTTTGGTTGTGCATGTCAGGATCTCCGCCTGATGAGAGGCAAGGCCGGGTCGCCCAGAACGGGATGCCGCGATATGCGGATTGTATTGTACCGTACTGCAGCGTTTCAATATTACAAGAAACCACCCAGGACTGTCGCCTGTCGCTCTACTGCACAGTACAGTACGAAGCATGGGTCGCTACAAAGCCTTCTGGATACAGTATTTTATGGGTGTACCCTGGTTGGATGTCAGAGGAGAGACCTGGGCATGGAAGTAACTACCTTCCATTCGTACGGAGGACAGGTATGGCTTCCATATGTGTGCAGCCACGGAATGGCACGTGATGACCTAGACGTCGCTCCTGCCTCGCCGCCTGCCTCGCTGTTTACCCCGAGTGGGGTCGGCTGTCCAGATTGTCCACTTCACATTCTCAGCTCATTTTTTGCCAACCACCGCAACGAAACAAGTACCCCCCAACTACCGGAACATTCGCGTTCGGCGCCTTCGGCACTGACCTGGCCGTCCTTCGCAGGTCGACAGGATGTACACAGTATGGACCGCGATGCTTTGAGGTTGGTCCCTGCAACGCACTGACTGCGGCTCTCCAATTTGGGACTTGGGATGGCAACCCCAACCGACGGGTCCACTTGTCAAGGATTGTCGGTTTGTAGCACCAGACAGGGCATGAGAATCCAGGAGACAAGAGAATGTGGGTGGGAAATCCAGCATGAGCCGGGCATCCATGGGCTTTCGACTTGCAGCGTTGCGGCACGACACCTGATTCGACAGATGAGAGGAGGGGAGAATCACGGGCCACATCGGGTCCACTCGCCTCGCTTGCTTCGACGATTTTGGGACAATCTAATCGCTCACCCACATCAGTGACACCACCCCCTGCCCATCCACAGAAAGGTCGCGGATCCGGCCGAGATTGGGAGCATATAAGAAGGCCATCGTCAATGTTGGGCCAGATGCGGGCGGTCGACGTCAAGGTCAACCAGTACCCGAAACTACGAAGCTATGGAGAACGGAGTAACGACACCACAGCGCGCAGCACTGGGCTTTGTGCACTTGTACAATACAAGTGCCTTACAATACCACGGTCCTGGTTCAAAACCCAGCCGCTTTTTCCTCTGATATCCAGTCTTGTACAAGAACTTCACCGACAAGGGTAGCACACAAATGGATCCCGTCCCATCATATGTGTGGCAAGGACGGTTTGCTGAAGAGCCGGCTGATCGGGTCAGGGAAGGATGGGTCGCATGGTAACAAGTATCCGGAAGGAGGGCACGGAGTGTTCCGTCCAGAAGACCTCTCCCTTCTAGCGTCGATCGCATGCCCTTCTCGAAATCCCAAAGGCTTCTCTGTGGGCCGGCCACTTTGATCAGAGTTAGGTCCGGCACTTGCTATCCGTACACAGGAGTTACAACCTATACAAGCACAGTACAGCAGCGGCATCAGCTCACCGGATTGGGCCTTGTTCTACGTGTTGTTGACGCTGTCGCAGAGGCCCTCGGTATCTCTGTCCCGCTCTGCCTGAGTTGAGAACATCCAGATGCTGCAAAGCCGTGTTGTGGTCGATTCTCACTGGCGCCACCGGAAGCACAGCCGAAAGCTCAGCACAGAGGAGGCCGAATCCATGTCCCCTGCGTGAGGGGGCTGGGACCTCCCCGCAGCGCAGACTGCCCAGCAACGCTAGCCTCGTCGTGGCCAATTCCGGGTAACAAGATGGGGGCGTTGAAGATCCACTCTGCGATGATTCGAGCCGAGACAGCCATACTGTGTACCACAGTATTGGGTAGAGGAGCTCTTGGACGGCCTCGAGTGCTCACGGGAGGGAGGATTGGAGGACCATCCTCGGGCTATTCATGATGCCGGCGGGTCAAAAGAGGGGAGAGGGGAGAGGGAGGACAAAAGGAGCAGCAGAGCCCGGGGGGGACATCTTTGGAAACACAACGTTCCCGAAGAAACCTTTCGGTGCCTGCCCAAAAGAGGGGAAACGCACCAGGCCATACCCCCGGCGACTGGTCATGCCACGGACACCTGCTTCCCATGCGGAAGTCAGGCACCTATTTACATCATATTACTGTGTGCCCAGGGAACCGGCCGTGCCTCTGGCTGACTGGTTTGCGGCTCGGGGGTGCCATCGAGCCATCTGGTGCCATGGATGATCTGCAGCGGGAGAAGGGAAGCAGGCGGGTGCCCTCCCTTCAATGATGCCCACCAAGCTGCTCCGTAGTCGTTACAGATACAAGTTGCCCAATCCCATCACTTTTTGACAGTGGCATGGGCAGATCCGCCATTCTGGGAGCGGGAGATGGCCAGCGCTAGCAGCTATATTAGACACAGGCGCCATGTGCGATGCGAGGGGAATGGAAGTGGCCCAATTCCAATAACCCAAACATTACTGAACGTCGATTGTTCAAGAGCAGCTCGCTCAACACCAGTTGCCTACCGCAAGCGTTAGACACTGAAGGGAACCTAAACCCCAGCGACGATCAAGCCAACACAGCCGATAACGGACATCCGTGATCCCCACGGTTTCTACTATGAACATGCCACGACCCACTTGCCTGGTGGAGGAGGAACTTTGACACAGGCTTGCAGCAAGGCGACAGTCACGACAAATCCCAGTAGGGAGTATGCTGTGAGCAGTTTCTCTCTCACAGGCCGCTGAGGCAGAAATCCGCGGGAACCCGAAAAGGCGAGGCAACGAGGCCGGAGACCTACGCGGACGAGAATGCCCGTCGTTGGTCCACAGGAGACTCCGATTGTTGGGGTTGTCAAAGAGTCGACCTCGAAGCCATGCATGTTCCGACACAGCACAGCGTGGTGGAGACAGGGTCGATCTCGAGGACCGAAAACTCGGTCGCGGTTCTGCTGGCTCCGAGAAAGAAACGAACACTTGTATCACGCAGGACTCTTCATCCGCTGATAGATGAAAGTTGCTTCAACGTCAGTGACCGTCGCGTCTGGCTCAGCGAACGTCGTGGATGGTGCCGAAAACACTCACTCAAGGTTTGGGGTTGGCGCGACTGCACATCATGGGCTCCAACGTCCAGTCAGAGTTTGGTCTTGAGCCCGTCCATCATCTTCAAAGAGATTGGAACTACTCGGGGGTTGCAGTTGGAGAATGGCAAAGGACGGAAAACGAAGGGGGGTTTATAGGATTTCGGGCCTTCCATTCTTGTGGTTGCTGGCCGAGACACGCTCCTTCCCCCATCGTCCGCGAGTGGAACACCTCTCTGGACAACTTCTGAACTTGACCCGAACTTAACGAACTTGAACCACAAATGCCTGTCCTTCTGATAGCGACAGGAAGAGCGAGCATGTAAGACGGAAGAGGCTGCATTGAAGGAGAAAGCCCACTTGGTAACACTCCGACTTCTTGCTTGATGTGCTTACTTTTGTCTCTTCTCCTCGTCATCATCTCGTGATGGTGATTCCTCTTGGATTCGGGTTGTGATTCCTAGTAGGCAGAGGGGCGGTTTCGATGGGGTTCAAGCCATAGTGAGGTATGGCTGGTGAAGCAACATGAAGTTCCATCGTGATTCTTCCACCGCCATGGTTCAGGCCTGCTTTTGCTAATAGACTCAGGCTATCGCTTATTACCGTACCATCTGTCTGGCATTGGGAAACTGAAGGGGGGCCGGGGGGGTATGTGCGCAGGGTAATGACTTGAATCCCTGAGCTGGATGTGCGCTCAGAATGCGAAGGGTACGTGGCACGAACACTTCATCTCATGTCTCAATTCTGTCAAGGCATTTTGGGGGTTGCGTCTTGTCGTGTTGCAACGGCGCTGTTATTGGCTGGACATCAGTATTTTGCAGTTTCGATGACTGTACGACACAGATACTCTCTCCAAAGCGGGATATCATAAAATCAAGGGGCAATGGCCCAAGTATCACCAAGAATTCACTAGATATCCTACCTTTGGTTTGACAAACAACATAGATCGGGATACGATGGTTGGGGAAGGGGTGTGGCCGTCTCGTATCTTATCAAGCTTTAGCTATCCAAGCCCTCCCCCGCCATTCCACCCAGCAACGTCATATCATCTCACCAACCATCCAAAGCATTTAAACAACCGCCCTCCCAGCCGTCCTCCCTCCCAACCGGCCAACAAAAAGGAGAAGAAAGAACCACAGAAAAACACAAAGGAGAATGTCCCGCAAAGGCGTCGGCCTCGCGGCCTTCGACCGCTCGCGGCTCACATCAGCCCAGTACGCCAGCCACGGGTCCAACCTCCGGTCGTCCAACGCGGCGGCGCTCGAGACGCAGCTGGCCGTCTTCCGGTCCCTACTCCAGCAATTTGCCCAGACGCACGCCAAGGACATCCGGTCGAACCCGACCTTCCGCGCCCAGTTCGCGCGCATGTGCGCCGCCATCGGCGTCGACCCGCTCGCTTCCAGCAGCAGCAGCAGCAGCCAGTCGAGCCACGGCGCCGGGTCCTCCATCTGGGCGCAGCTGCTGGGCCGGTCGGTCAACGACTTCTACTTTGAGCTAGCCGTGCGCGTGGTCGAGGTATGCGGCGAGACAAGGGGCGAGAACGGCGGGCTGATTGAGCTGAGGAAGGCGAGGGAGCGCATCATGAGGGGGCGCATGGAGGGGGCGTCTGAGATTACCGAGTGAGTTTACCACTGCCCACACCGAGTCTTCTTCTTTTTTTCTTTCATTAGTTATGGCTGGTCTTGCTGATTTCATTCTGCTTCGCAGAGACGACATACTCCGCGCCGTGGGCACGCTTAAGCCCCTCGGGTCGGCCTACTCCATCATCAAGGTCGGCAGCAAGCCGTACATCCGGTCGGTGCCCAAGGAGCTCAACACGGACCAGAGCGCCGTGCTCGAGGCCGCCCAGGTGCTGGGCTACGTCAGCGTGTCGATGCTCATGGTCAACCTCGGCTGGAGGCGGGCGCGGGCCCAGACGGCGCTCGAAGACCTGGTCGGCGAGGGCATGCTGTGGGTCGACAAGCAGAGCGACGAGTGGGAGTACTGGAGCCCCAGCTTCATGCTTGAGAACTATGACTCGGTGACGGGGACGGCGGGGACGGCGGGTTAAAGAGTCCATGATGCTCTCACGAGTTAAATGACTGATACAAGCTCCCCGGGCGTGAGTCCTGTTTGACACCTCCCAGTGGACTGGCTGATCTTGCCGAAAGACACGCCGGCGCGATGGGCGAACAAATGCGGGTGCACAGAACAGACGGGCCAGAACGGGAACGAGGGCTGCCAGGTGCCGGGCCGGACAGTGGGTTCGTCGGGCTGGGAGTGGAATATTCGAACTTGAGGGTCATGACCCCGGCCCCGTCGCTGTACCTGCAGCCGGGGAGTAAGTTGTTTGGGACGCCGCAGTCGGAGCGGCAGCGGTATGGCCTAGAGTTCGAGATCAGGCGCGTCGCAAAGGTACACCGCCTGGCTCCCTGGCCTGGGACCTTCGAACGTCAGATACCGGCCAACCGGCATCTTCTGAGTGGTGCATGCAGGAGGTGTGCTTGGTGTTAGGGCGCCCGGGAGAACACAGAGGCGAACACCGTGCATCTTACCAGCCCGCGGGAGTAGGCGGGAATAGAGGAGTGGAAAGCTGATGAATAAAACGTTGGCCGCGGTTAGGGCTTGTGCCTTGACGACGAGGCTGAACTTCCTGGTTGCCTGGAGTGTATGTCCATGCTCATCTAGAGATCTTCAGAAGCATGGTGGTCCAAGTCAAGGCCATATTAACAGGGACTGCGCTTACAAGGTATCCAAGCTACTGTATTCATCTACATGGCCACAGTATTTCAGCCATATTTGACGTTAAATCACATAACAACCAACATTATACAAGTATCCTGCCCTCCTGAACTCCCGTAAAGGAGCCGCGCCCGTCCAAACATTCACAAGCCGTCATAAACACTGGGCGCGCCTGACCCCATATGTGTAGTCTGCGCCGCCATCCTCGGAGCAAGGGAAGGCGACGCATCAGGCAGCCACCGTGGTCATATATCTTCATGCTCCACCTCTCGACATTCTCTCCACACCAAATCGGGCGCCCGCCCCCGTAAGGCTGCGCATTGCGGAGCTTAGTACGGAGGGTTGGGTCCCATGGACGGGTAGTCTTCCGGACCGACGGGGCCCGGACGGGGCCCGCCGCCAACAGCAGAGCCGCCGGGGGCACGGCTGTCACGGCTGTCGCGGCCGTCGCCAAAGTGCTTCTTGCGCAGGGCGGCGAGGCGCTTCTTCTTGGTGACGGTGTTGATGTAGGTGCCGATGATGAAGGACACGAGGTTGAAGAAGGGCACCCAGGTGTGCTCGGGCAAGAACTTCTGGGCAAAGGCCAAGCAGATGGGGCTGGTGATCCAGCTCACGCGCATGACGCGCCAGAAGCCGACGCGCACCGTCGCCTTGACCTGGTGGAACGTCTTGGCACCGGCGATGAGCGCCATGGCGACGAGGTAGACTGTATTTTGGATGGGCGCGATCTGCAGGGAAAGGTTAGTCAGTAAGGGGGTTGAAGGGCCAGAGAAGAAAAGTTGCTACGCACAATCAGGTTGCTGACGAGGATCTGAATGATCTTGGCCCGCAGACTGGTGCGCCCGCTAAAGATCTTCTGCAGGAGCCAAATCAAGAAGTGGCCCAGGGGAGCGCTGACGAGGGCGCCGTAGGCCGCCATCTTGGGCACGCGGGATGTGAAGTAGTTGCCGTGCTTGTTGCGGTCCTTGGCCAGCCATGAGGCGAGCAACTCCTGGCTGCCGGCCAGGGTGCCGGCCGTGAGCATCTTGGTGCGCAGGGGGTGGTCCTCTAGTTGCTGAAGATAGGCCTGTGGGGAGAGAGGAGATGGTGTCAGTCGGAGCCGTCATCTTCCACGAGCTGCGGAGGGGCGGAAGGGGGGTTGAAGCAAACGTACAGCAAGATAGCCCTTGGTGCCGGCGTTCTTCCTGCCGCCGGTGATGGCGGTGCCGACCACGGCCGAGATGGGGTGCTTGCCGCTGGTGCCGGGCAGCTGGCCGTGAGCGGCCTCTGCAACAGCGGCGGCGGCAGAGCCGACAATGCCACCCTTGTTCACGACATGGTCGGTGACGGCGTCCTTGATGGACTCGGTGACCGATTCCCGCTCGATCTTCAGCGACGACATTGCTCCGTATGGTAGATCAAACCAACATCTAAGTTAGGCGAGGCCTGATTGGAAGTGCGCGTTAGTGTCGTGCACAATTCGGCGCTTGCTTGCGTTGCGCAATGCGTCCCCGAGGCCGTCGCTTCGGTGGAACACGGGCTTTGTTTACAACGACAACAGCGGATTGCCAGGGCAATGGATTCGGGCGGGTCGGGTTACAAAACTCGACGGGCGTGTCGAGGCCGGTGATCCGATGCGCCAGAATGAGGAATAGAACGGGGGCAAATGGAGACCGACTCACAATAGACGCAGGAGGAGACTGGCGGTCGCTTGATCCGGGGTTTGGCTGGGGATGAGCTGTCGTCGCAGAATGAAAACGAGGTGAATGGGGAGGCTGGGTTTTGGATGGGCGAGCTCAGCTGGCCCCTGTCGTTTGGGCGTCGCGACTGGGCCACAGCGAGAGACGCTGTGGGGACACTGAATGCAGGCCGAGGAAGACGGCTCTGATTGGCTGTATCCGTGGATGGGCCGCGGCTTGTTTCCCAGTTCGTGCTTTCCTCAGCTGGCGGGAAGCACGGACAAGTCAGCAGAAACAACAGCAGTCTGCACTCTGCAGCAAAACGCGACCCTTGTCGCCTAATGCAGGACGAGGAAGGCCCCGGCACTGGTTTGTTGTTGTCTTTTTGTCGATCCGTGCTCGGTACAAAGTACCTCAGCCCACTTCAATCGCGGCGTCAACAAGTCGTCCACTCCTCCATTGGCTCCCTCCCTCTGTGTAGATCCCGTGCGCTTGTCCGATTCGTGATTAGTTCCGATGTCGTCGATGCCGTTGGCGGCCTGGGCAATCCGATGGCCGCCGCCAGCGTACGAAGTACTTTGTGGGCAACGTAAATCCGATTCAATTTTCAGTTGTTCGGGCTTGAGCCGCAATGCACCCAGATAACTCAACTCCAACTTCAGGCAGCGCTCGGCAATGACGTTACACTCGAATCTACCATTTCGATCTTTGGTGTTGAGATTCACGCCCTCGTCCCACTGTCTCCATTTTCCGTGGGCAGCTCGGGAGTGACAATACAACTCTCAAGTCTCAGCACAACCTTGATCAGGTCCCCTTGTGTCGACGGCAATATGATGCTCGCTTCCGGTGGCCCGAGAGGGAATACTCGAATGTCAGTCCCTTTGTCTGTCGTTAGAAACACACAACTCACAAGTGAAGCCAGACCTGCATATGCGTTTGGGATGGCCAGTATGTACATGCTCAAAACAGTACGCTCCGTCAGCATGTTTCCATGGGCAGACACCTCGAGCTGCTGTGGGACGGGCTATCTTGGCCACCTAGGCATGAAGAAGAATCCGTGCCTGTGTGAGTCTGTCCCGCGGCGCATCTGCATGATCAGTCAAGCGGGCATGGACGTCAGGGCCATAGCTCAGTCATCGCCATGTTCCAAGTTGCAGCTGCTTGACAACTGCATCTCTGCACCTGCATCAATTGCCCACGCGGCTTGAGCCAGTCTCCGCGCAACCAACCCCATTTGAACGCGTCTCGTGCGCGCAGAGGACCGCAGTGATGGCGTCAGATGCCGCCTATAAAGCCAGGAGAGATGCGTTTCCTCAGGCGCATAGCCTTCCTGCTCCTCGCGTTCAACCAACAAACACTTCCAGCTTCATTTCTCTACAGGACTCGCTTTTCTGACACTCTTTCCTCCATCTTTGGATTTACTAAACCACTGTCAAGATGACCATGATCAACGAGAACATGGCGACATCGCCAACACTAGCTTCAAGCTCGGCCGACAATGGCGCCAATATCTTTGAGCCTCACCCCTCACGGCCGCCTCCCAGCCTTGAGACTGTTTTGCAGGCCTCCCCTGCGGCGCCCGCAACATCAGGGGAACCCCCCTGCAAGCGCCAAAAAAAGGAGATGCGCCCGGATACAGGCCCGTTGTCGTGGTGCAGGCACGAGACAACGGCCGTCGTCTACCGGGAGGGCAAGTGCTCGGAGTGTGGCCGAACCGCAGGGCAGCATTATCACTGCGTCGTGGACAGGGACCCTCTCATTCTCGAGGCGAAGGCCAAGGGCCAGTTTGTAAGTCGCACAGGTCGAAGCACGCCATAACGAGATGGGTGTTGTTGACAAGTTCAACCAGGCCGTGTCCAACGACGTTATCGGGGCCATGTTCGCAGACCAAATGAGTCTGGGGAGTTTTGGGCCCGATCGACGAAGCAAGGAGGCCAGCATCCTTGATGAGATGTCCGCCGAGCAGATAGCGAACTACACGGCGGAAGAGCTTGTCACTCTACTGGTACAGCGTGAAACCGTATGCCAGCCCCTGGTTTAACGTTGGTTACCTTATATTCGGCTTCACCCCTGACATGCTGTTCTGTCTAGGTTCAGCAAGTGATAGCGGAGAGTCGAGGCCAGGCCCGCTCTTACCGCCCTATCCCTCTTGCAAGGAGGCAATATCCGGATGACGACAGGTCGTGGGTACCGAGCCAGAAATTCGAGTGCCAGCACAAGGTCTGCCTTGCCTGCTGTCAACGTGGCGGAGAGGAGAACTCCCACGAGAAGGCCTGGGTCAGCCTGGACGCCGTCTTGAACGATGACGTTTCTCCCAGCCTGGCAACGGGCTTCTCGTTTAGCCCCGAGGGTACCAGACCGTTTGTCGATGCAAACATTCTCAAGAACATGGACTACCGAGTTGCTCCACCGGGGGGGGGGATAGGCTAGAGCCTGACACAGGACGAGAACAAGCGCATCGAACGGGAGGTAATGTTGGAGATAACTAGAGCGTATATAAAGTGGACAAAACATCAACACCAATCCCGACTTCACATGACACCCTCCGCCCCTGTTCCTGCTAGATGGCCCATCCATTCCATGCCCATCCACAGATCCCTCGTCCCCAGCATCACATAGGAAACGCCTTCATCTCCTGCAGCGTCCAATACCTGCGCATCTTCTCCGCGCCCAGATCCCCCACCTCCTGGTCAAGATGCCTCAGCAGCACCTCCCCCCACGGCTCAATCTTCTCCCTCAGCACACCCAGCTCCAGCTCGCACTCCCTGCTCTTGCACCGCCGCAGGTACTCAACCATCTCATCCATGCCCTCGTGAATGACGCGATGCTGAAGGATCAACTCGCACTCCTCCTTCTTCCCCTTTCCCCCGCTGCCCTTTCCCCTAGCAACACCACCGCTAGTACCATGACCAGAAGAGGTCCGAAACTCAGGCATCTTACGCGCCAGCAGCGGGTACAGATGCGTCTCCTCGATGGAGTGGTGCGCCTCGAGATAGCGCGCCAGGCGCAGCCCTTCGTCAAGGAACTGCTTGAGCGTCAGGTTCGCCGGGCGGCGGCCCATCGTGCAGGCCGTGTGGAGTGTCGCGTATATTTGCCGGAAGTGGTCGTGGAAGGATTCCATCTGGTCCGCTAGCCGGTTGAAGACGCGGAACTCCTCGGGCGTCAGCGGAGGGAGGGAGGGTTCCGGCTCCGGCGTTGGTTCCGGTACTGATGATTCCGGGGCGGGGACGGAGCCGGAGCCGGAGCCGGGATTTTCGTCGGATGGCTTGGCATCCGGCTCGGGAATGCTGCCAGCGTCCACGGGCGCCTCGGTATTTGCTTCCGAGGCCATGTTCTGGGGCTTTCTGGGACAAACTCGGTTGAGTCGCAACAGCCGAAAGGGGCAAGTCTGCCGTGGTTAAGGAGAGCTGTGGTGGCAGGGGGGATGTAAGATGACACGCCCAAGTCACCCAGTTTGATGTCGTTGTTCTCAAGGGAGAGACCAGAGGTTCAAGGCTAGAGGAAGAACAGGCAAGGTTCTCAATATAAAATCCACCCAAGGCAACTTAACCTTGAATTTGTACCCAGTCTGCCAGTGTGGCAACCGCTGTACTTCTGGTCAGGACCCCGCATCGGTAGTAGGCTCCGTAGGTCCTGATGCGTCAGCATCTACTAAGTTAGCACAGCCCCAGTGGCTTGTTAACCGCGCGGTGACTCTTTTCATCCATCCATATCATCAGCGCTCGAGCACGCTCAGACCTGTTTTGCAAAAGACCGATGAGCGTCAGAATATTCCGCCATGAATAAACGTGGCATTCGAGCTTTGTCATGCTTGGTGTCTCGTTATCATCTCTTCGTGAACATACCAGCCGCTCACCAGTGACCCAGTGTAAAAGAACTCCAAAACGCCAGCCGCTAACCAAACCCGCCCTCTACTCGATACCCCACCATGATAACTCCCAAAAAAACCGCGAGCTGCCTCCTCCTCAAACTAAAGGGTCCGTCACTGATACTCGGGCTTCAGCGTCCAAATCGCCCGCATGCTCGATCCGTGCTTCTCCATCTTGGCCACCTTGCCCAGCGCCAGCTTGAACTCGTCCGCCTGCCGTGAGCTGCCACAGTACTGATTGAAATGATCCACCAGCAACTTGGACGGCGCCTGCCCATTATGCCGCTTGACGAAAGCCGGGATCATCTTCTCAAAGTCCTTCGCCCTGAGGATGTTGTTATTTTGGTTTGGGTCCGGCGTGCCCGCCCTGGAGCGGCTGCCCGAGCTGCTGAGCCCCTGCCGGTTCGCAACACCGGCCAAGATAACCGCAGACCCTGGCCCGCCGCGGCCGCGCCGGACGTTGGTCGGACGGCCAGCCTCTCCGACCTCGCCGGTCCACGTCACGGTGCCGATGGGCACGTTGAGCGCCTGCTCGCCCGCGCGGCGGAGGCTGAGGGCCGCCTGCGCCGCGATCCGGTCGGCCTCCTGCTGGAGCATCTTGCGGTCCGCCTTCACAGTCTTCTTTCCGTTGATGATCTCGTCATGTTCAAGGGCGCTGTGGATGCCAGCCTTCGCAAAGATGCCCTCCATAAGCCGGTCTTCCTCCTTCGCGGGAGCTGTAGGCTCGGCTTGGTATGTTTCGAGGCCTGCGACGCCCTCGATGGTGCGGAGATCACCCTCCTTCCTATCATGGTTGTTGTTGGTGGCTTCAACTTCCGTATTGTTGGTGGCTGCTGGCCGATGCTGAGGATGGAGCGGAACGGCGTCGTGTCCGGGCAGAATGAGCTCCTTCGGCCCGGCGCGCTTGAAGCCCTTGACGTCACTGCCCTCGAACAGCTCGCTCGTCTCGGTCACACCGTCCTCGTATGAGCTGAGGCTGAAAAGATCGTGCAGGTCACTGAGGTTGAACGTTGTTTGCTGCTTGGGATCTTTCAGAACCTTATTCGTTAGGAACTGCTTGAAGATCTGTCGGTGGTAGATCTTTTCCTCTATCGTCCCGGCCGTCATCAGTCGGTATATTGTCACCTCCCTCTTTTGACCCAGCCTCCAGGCCCGCTCTCTTGCTTGGACATCGGTCGAGGGGTTCCAATCAGGGTCAAAGATTATGACGCGGTTGGCTCCTGTGAGATTGACGCCCAGCCCGCCCACCTTTGTCGTCAGCAGAAACACATCAATCTCTGGATCAGTATTGAACTGGTCAACGAGTGACTGCCGCTGCTTGACCGGAGTCTTGCCATCCATTCGGATGTATCGAATGTTGTCTAACCGCTGAACGAATGTTTCGATAATGTCCAGCATCTGAACGCCCTGGCAGAATAGCAGGGTCTTGTGCCCCAAGCGTTTCCACGTTGGCAGCAGCGACTTGACCACCGCCATCTTGCCCGACTTGCTGTCATGGCCCCACGTGTAGCCAGGCTTAGTCTTGAGCCTTGGGTCCAGAAGATCGGGGTGGTTGCAGATCTTACGGAGGATGTCGATGCCGTACAGAGACTGGCGCGTCCGATTGAGTATGGCAGCCATGTCGTCAGACTTCAAGAACAGCTCGTAGGCCTCCCTTTGCGGCTTGGACAGCTTGCAAAAAAGCACCTGCTCACGTTTCTTGGGTAGATCAGCGGCAACATCTACCTTCAAGCGCTGAAGAAGATAGGGGCTGATGGCATCCTTGAGCGTTTCGGCGCATTTCTGCGCCGTCATGATCTGCAGGTTCGTGGCGTTGGCGTAGCCTCCAAACCTGATGGGTATCTCAAATTGGTTGCGGAATGCGACCAGAGTGCCGAGACGCATGGGGTAGATGAAGTCGAAGAGGGACCACAACTCGGTTAGGTTGTTCTGCATTGGAGTGCCAGAGAGGATAACGCGGTTCGGCGTGCGGAGCTCTTTGCAGTAGATTGTAATGGCTGTGTTTGGGTTCCGGATCTTGTGGCCTTCGTCCAGGACGGCGTAGCCCCAGTCAACTGGAATCAAGACATCGCCGTACGTCTGCAGACCAGCATATGTGGTGACCAGCACATGGCCGTGCTTAACCACTCGATCAACGATCCTCCGCGCTGCCGTGCTGGACTTGTTGAGCTTCTTGTCCCCCCAGTTGTCTACATGGTCCTCAAACTCGCCCTCCTCACGAACGTTGAACATGCCGCTCCCAGAGGAGTGAAGGATGGAGACACGGAGTGGCGGCCACCAACGGTGGAACTCGTTCACCCACTGCCGAAGGACGGTAGCTGGGGCGACAACGATGACGGGTTTGTTGAGCATCTTGCTGTAATGAAGAGCGGCAACAAAGGAGATCAGTTGGACTGGGAAACGGTTAGTTTATGACCGAGAAATGAGCAGCAACAAGCACGCGAGCGAGAGAATATACCTGTCTTGCCCAGGCCCATTTCATCGCCAACGATGCCGCCGACCTGTTGGCCATATAGCTCTGCCAGCCATTGCACACCCGTCTTCTGGTAGTCGAAGAGGGAAGGGTAGATGTCGCCGGGGAGCTTCAGCCCATTCTCAAACTGGTGATCTGGCTGATCCGGAGATGGCTTGAACCACTCCTCGATGCCGTCTTGCCCGTCAACAACTGGCTGCCCCATTCTCGCCTGGCAGCGCTGTCTGGCGCGGCTCCTTCGCTCGACCCAGTCCCTCAACCGGCTCTGATATACGGCCTCGTTGCCATCATCGATATTGCTGAGATCGACTTTGCCCTCGCCCTCCTTGGCGGCCCTCCCTCGCTTCCGCTTCGGAGTAGTGTCGGTCATGTCAAAATCATCGGTGGCTTCTGATTTTGGAGTTGCCGCTTCGGACACGGGCTCCTCCGGTGCGAACTCCTCGTCAGACTCAACAGGCGGTGGTTTGGGTACCTTCCTTTTCTTCCGGGGACGTAGCGAGAACTCGGATTCCACGGCGGCACCGACAAGGTCCTCGTTCTCCTCGGCGAACCCCGGCAGTCTCAGATTCTGGTGTGAACGGGGCCCTTCGGCAGCCTGCTCCTCAAGTTCGTCGGCGATGGCCTCATCCTCGGCGTCGATGACAGCAACGGCGAGCTTTCCCTGAACACCGTCTGGCCGGGGACCGCCAAACGAGGCAAAAGGAGTGATTTTGCCAGTCCGAATAAGGTACTCACGTTGTGTCTCGCCTGGAAGCTTGCCGGCCGTAGACGGCGTCTCGGCGTCAACTGCGTCTTGCTGGTTCCGCTGCTCGATGCGGGCATGGAAGTCGGCGATGTCCTTGTCGCAGATCTCAATCTCGGACTGGATGCGCGCGATTTCTCGCTGTGCGCGGAGCCTCGCTGCAGGGTTCGCGTGTGAGGAGCCGACCTTTTGTTGTTGAAGCCTCAGCTGGTTCTCGAGCCTGGACTTCAATAGCTCGGCCTTCTCGATGCGCTTCTGGTCTCTCTTATCCTCGGCTTCGATCAGAGCGCGGTTCGCCTGAAGTGTGATATCGCGCTCAAGGTCGTCCTGGTCACGCACGTTCTCTGTGAGCAACTTCAATGCCAGGGCCTCGTTGTCTGTTGCAGCTTCGCCGATGGCTGGTGTGTCGGCGGCATTGCCAGCACGAGGAGAGTCGGCGTCATGGGGTGCTGCCTCGGCGACCCCCACGGGTTGAGGCTCAGAGTCCATTGGAAGACGTGTGAAGAGGGAGTGAAAAGAAGAGAAAGACGGCAAAAATTGTGTGTCTGTTTGAGGGACGGGCAACAAAGGAAAAAGCGAATATCGAAGAGGTCGATTAGGCGACCAACTTTGACTATGCCAAGTATTTAACGGAGGGTAAAACGGGACTATAAGCGGCAAAGAAACCAAGTTGAATCGTTTTTCCTGTGGGAAGAAGGCAAGCGTGAGCAAAACTCAGAGTGCTAGGCAGCCGCGGATGGCGGGAGTGAGGCTTCAGAATCAGGAACAGGGCCGCGACCGCATGGTGGCGTCGTCAGGCGCGCGGTATCAGGTGATTTGATTGAAGGACGCAGGGCAGCGCCCCACAAAAGCGGCTTGCTTGGCGCTAAATATAAAAACACCAAGTGGCCCGTGCTGGTGATGCTTTCTAAATTATGAGACGAAACCCAAAGAAAAAGAGATCCATTGAACGAGGACAAAGAAGGGTCCGATGTTTTGTTTTGTGTGGTATTGCATGCTGTACCTTCACGGAAATAACTCTCAAGCTGGAACTTGTTTGTACTTCTTTCAGTCACACGCTTGATTGAACCTGCCAAAACATAAAATTCTCAGCTCCAGCATCAAACCAGATGTCAAACTCCACGCATGGTGTTCAAAGCCGCCAGTTCCTTCGACATGGAGTGTGACGTGGTGGTCATTGGTGTTGACGGCCGGGCTTACGGAACGCTGTGGGTCATGGTCACTGGTTTGGAGTCTTCTGAACCTGAATTGCACATGTGTTCAAAGAGGCAGAACTCGCGCCTCTTGCAGGTACATGTCATCATCAAAGGCTGTTTTGTCCCAGAGGTCTCAGCGTAGATGTTCTCGAACCTACCTAAGCAAGATGGAGCGCGCAGGGGCAGGGGCAAGACTCGTAATCGAGATGCCCTTAGCATGGCCGTCTCCAACTGCCCGTAGCCATCATCTAACGGCTGGAAATATGACAGGTGACATGAGTGGACTGAGTCCTATATGCATGCCCTCCCCGCTCCGGCATGCTCGTCTCCGGTACGTCGAGGATGAGCACCTGTTGAATGGTACGTTTCACCATGTATTTGTCAGACGAGAGAGTCCCTCTCAGGTCGAGATGATAGGACGTGCGGTGACTGTTGCCCTTACCAATTTTCACAGTGCCAGCAGCCCAGATCGACGACATACTGGATAGATGGCATCCCGTTACAGAACCAAAAGGTTTAGCCAAGCAAGCTGTGATGTTCTTTCTCGGCGCTCAAGGAGTTAGTCAGACACGAACTGAGACTGTGACTCCGCTCGAGCACAGAAGAAAGGACGCCCTTGAAAGATGTCAATAGCACCAACAGTCACTCCGAGTCCCGAGTCCCCAACCCTTGAGCCGGCCGAGCAGAAACCTGGAATCCACCCGACTCGGGCAACAGGCAGGGCTTTAGCCCTCCCGGTTTCCGGCCACCACCCGCTCCCAAGCACTCAACGTCACTTTCCACCCACGCCCTCCCTGCAACAATCACAACGTGGAAAAGCACATGCATGCCGAGCTTGATATCGACACCCAATGGCAACCGGACATGCACGAACTCGCCCCCTCCTCTCCCAACAGCAGATTCCAGTCCCCTGCCTCCTCACCCATCACCTCTCCCTGCTCTCCGGCAGCTTCCAGTCCTCCCAACACATTTCTGTGGCTTCTGACTCGAAAGACCCGAGACAACCCGGCTAGAAAGACACCGTCGCTGTTAACACGAGACGGTAGGGTAGGATTCAGGTCTTTCCCACGCCACTGGCCCGATGGCTGGCGCGCCATGGACGGAAGTCGCCGTGGGCCAGACAACGAACCCGAGAGGTCCGAATTTGGCACAGACTTAGCGGATCCTGGTATATGCCTTATAAGGCGGCGCTATACCCCCGACCAAGGCGCTGCCTTGGCCATCATCCCCTCTTTTGTTATATCGCGCCACGAGTCGCAGGCCGGCATGTCCAGTTCCCAGGCCCGGCATGTCCAGTTCCCAGGCCTTAGTATCCCCCAGCACGCTGTCTTGTCTTCGTGAGGCTTGTCCTTCCAGTCAAGCAATATACATTCCCAGCTCACCGGGTGGGAATGTGGGGAAGGCGCCGCAAGGGCATGGTATATCTCCTCGAGGTAAGGCGAAAAACAGGGACATCTGGACGCGTCAGTACAGTAAGCGAGCCGAGTCGAGTTTGCTGTTAGCTGGTGAAGGATACTGTACCCCTCTTCCCAGGCTTCTCTGTCGGCAGTCCAAACGGGAGGAGTGAGCCCAGTCCGCCGATGAGATCGAGAGACCGAAGGGATGTGTTGGCTAGTCCCATCGAAGAAAGGTGGCTTGTACCAGCCATGCATAGCCGTGCGAGATACATGCGGTCAGCGCACAGCAGGATCAGAGGGCGTGTGGGCTACCCTGGGGGTTGCTGTTCTTAACAGCCAGCCAGACAGCCAATGGGCCTCGAAGACAGGGAGATCGGACAAGCTGGGGGATGCAGAAGGTTTTCGGTACACTCCGCAGTACGAACGATTCTAGAGCACCTTCTTCATCAGGGAGACCCGCTTGAGTCCAGGATTCTGCCGGGGACATGGAGCAGTCTCAATATCTGACGCGAGTAACCTGCAAGATCAGAACGGTCCGATCGTGGCAACGAAGGGGCACCTCTGGGGGGTGGAAAGCCGCTTCGAAGGGCTGAGAGTTCACGTTGAATACAAACTGAGGTTACATAGTGCCCATAAACACCCGGCGGCGTGTTTACCCGCGTAGGGTCGCAATGCGGAGGCCACCGACTGGTCTGGGTTGTCAATGCGGTGTTGTAATAATATCGATCGCGCCGCCGTGGTTGCCCCGGATCATCAGAGATTAAGCAACACACGTTTCGGCAGACGAACCCGAATATTGGTCTTGTTCCACGTGAAGGTAAGTAGCACACGATGAGTCCTGTTGTGCCAATAGGGGCGGCTTAGAAATCTAAAAGTGAAAACGAAGAAACCCAAACCTTGGCCAAGTCAAGCCCAGTGCCGTCCAGGTCATAGACCGTAGACTGAGATCAACCTGGTATCCCAGTTTGTTGAACAGTACCCAACCAACAGACAAGGTAAGAACCCAGAAGCTCACCATCTAGCCCCCGAAGGAGGTGGATGGCTACGAGAACCTTGGGACCGTAGGTTTTGCTCTGAGGCGGGGCCCGGGGGCCGGGGGTGGTTGGCATTCGAAAATCGGCGTTTGCCGCGCGGAGTCGAAATAATGACCTCTCCCTCTCGGGAGGGCACCTTGTCCCGTGGGGATTTTCGGTCCCCAAGTCCCTTCCACCTAGGCCATTGGGTTGTTGGAAGGGGCAGTAAAAATATTAGTTGTAAACCTGATAAATATCGGGCGGAAGGTGGTAGGTGCCGCAGTTCTTGGAGCGCGATGAGTTGAGATGAGAGCTCGTGGGTTTGGAAGGGCGGGACCGGCAGAGAGCATCGAGTGGCGCGGCGCGATCGGAAGGCCGGAGGTGCTCTCTTCTCGGCCCCATCAAAAAACAAACCTGCCGACCAGTTCGGTGCAGTGACTGGCCAGGAAACACATCATCTTCCAGCCTGGCCTCGTACTGTAGGAGCCTTGCCGAAAAGAGATCGACGTGGTAGCCGTGAACCGAAATATTGCCCTGAAAAGTGTCGAATGTAACTCGGGGTTGCCTCCGTTGCCTGCCAGACCCGGTCTTGACCAGAACCGACCAACAATCTCAACGCCATCCAATGCTACCCCGAGATCCGTTTGTCGCGGCCGGTGACGAAAAGAAAACAAGCGAGTAGCGTTTTCTGAGGTACCACTGCGGCGCAATATCTCTCCACCTTCAAGCCCGGTGTGCTTCAAGTTCCGATTACGTGTTGGAGGGACGGGGACGGAGCAACTGAGAGTTGGTCCTTCGTCTTCAAGACATCATCCCTCCAGTGGTGGTCTGTTTTGTACATGTACAGTCGGGAGTTCTCTGCCGGCAAGGGTCCTGCGAGGCCGGGTTTGGGTCGGGACCGCGTGCTGTTCCGAGAGCAAAACTCTCCCGTCCCAATCAGACAATTCCCCCATCTAAAGAAAACAGAGGGTGCACATATCCGGGATGGACTGCAACGCAAGGCCTACAAAGTCAAAAGTGTTTTAAGTGCTGAAAGCAGCGCATTTCATGTCGCTCGCAGAGTTGTCTGCTGTTGTTTGTGGTGGGGTGAAAAGGCCCGGGGTGTCCCCCATTTTTGACGTGAACTTCCTTCCCGATTCGGACAAGCTCAAGCCGCGGCCCATGGGCCACTGGGGTTAGTTACGGCTTGGCGACGCTAAAATGACGAGGGCGCGGCTCGATTCAATGGTGTTCATCGCTTCCGTGTTTTTTATTTACTGCAATCACCGAGTTCGGCGTGCCAAGTTGAGCTTGCAAAAGGCAGAGGGTGTGAAGATAATGGCCGTTGGAAGGGCATGTCCATTTCGTGTCCGTCATTTATTTTCTCGGAAAGATTTGACACCCGTGGACAACTGAAGTCTTGGCAAAACCGTTACGCTACGAACAGCCTGTGAGCGCCAGGGTCGCTTGGCGATCGACACCAAGAGCCGACATGGGACGATGCAGCGGCCCACATCACTTTCACATCAAACGAACCCCCGGTGCATGGTTGCACGACAGCAGTCGGCAACCCAGGGTGTGGTGTTAGGAGAAAAAGAATCGTGTGTAACACGGGCCAGCCCATGTAATAATAAACATTATAATCGTCCGAGAAACGTTCTCCCAAGCAAGCCAGGCCTCCTACCAACCACGAGCCAACCAACCTATCCGTAGGTACTTTTCCACCCCGTAACCCCAAACAACAACCAACCGCGGTAAGCCCTGCCATTCCACTGCCATCACTCCGTCCAACATGTCTCCCGGCAGAGACAAACAATCTATATCATCATCATCGTATACCTCGTCTGTTCCGGCCGATCCTTATCTATGCCGCCCCGGGGAACCAAAACGAAGACAGTAGGAAAGCAAAGTGATGTCTGACGGTTTCAGGGGTATCTCCAGTATTAATCCGCCATGTAGAAGAACAAGTGAGCATCTGAACACGCCAAGAGGAAGAAAGGCACAAATGAGCGATTGCCAGAAGATGTTCCAAACGATTCGAAAACTAGGAAAACAAATGGAGTTGGGGGGTAGTGAAGGGGTAACAAGCGTGCCAAGAAGAGAAAACCTGGGTAATCCGAGTTGAAAAATCGGAAGGATGTCGAGT
The DNA here is from genome assembly GCA_033575675.1 of Parathielavia hyrcaniae. Classification (NCBI taxonomy): domain Eukaryota; kingdom Fungi; phylum Ascomycota; class Sordariomycetes; order Sordariales; family Chaetomiaceae; genus Parathielavia; species Parathielavia hyrcaniae. The sequence continues at coordinate 2,789,261 of MU863624.1, forward strand.
CGATGTGTGGTGTATAGCAGGTCGATTACGTCGTTGGGAGCCACGAATTGGGTTCCGCCCAAGGTTTTGCTTCGACCCCTTTGACGAGTGTGTAGGTATCGATGGTCCGTCATTGCAGCTGTGACGGATAGCCGGTTGTGTCCCCTGCCTCAGGAGCCGGAGCCCCTGGCGGAGACAGTGATTGCTATAAGTCCTCGCCCAGCAAGTGTGCCGCCCTCTCACGACATGCTGCCGGCGTAAAGCCCGTTCCGATCTTGTTGGCAACGATGCGCCACTTCTCGTTCTCGTAGTCCTGGAGTGCCGTTTTGAGCTTTTGGTCCTGCAAGGATTGTTCATGTCATTAGTTCTCGAGAGCTGCCATTTGTTTTGATCCGACATCCGAACATCAAGGGGAAAAAAGAGACTAACTGTTTCGTCGGTCCACTGCGTTGTCTTGGCCTTGAGCTTCGTGCAGTACCGCACCTGGAGAGTCCCGCTCGACCTGCCCGGGAAGAAGTCGGCAATTTGCTTCCATGTCAGATTCCTGCTTTCTTTGAGGTCGACCAAGAGCTGGTCGTCTTCCGGTGTAAACTTCAACTTGGGCCCTTTGGGTCGCGGGGCGGGCGGCGGCATTCCGGCCTGCCCAACCATGCTTGGTGCTGCTCCTCCGACACTGCTATCTCCCTCCCGTCGCATCAGTTTGCTGGGCGGACCTGTGTCGGGAAGTCGATGGTGATGGTGCGTTGGCGGCGCGGCGGGAACTTGTCCATAGGCGGCCGCGCTCATGGGTGTCTGCTGCATCGACTCCAAGCCGCTGTGCTCGAGGTCGGACATGCCAGGGATGGAGAGATCGAGATCATCGGGCCGCGGCCGCTTTATGCCCGCTTTGTATCCATGCGTCGGGGTCAGAGCAGGGTAGAGAGGCGACATGACAGCATGGGGGGAGGGACCGACGCCGAAGTGCGGCGGTCCCGGGTGCCCCATGTGCCGGGCAGACGGGTGTCCGGACAAGTGACTTGGGTCGGTGAGGATCGGATGAGGGTGGTGGGCGGCCGTGTAATGTTGCGGCAAGCCGTGGTGAGGTTGATGGGGAGGTGCCTCGTGGAGGTGTGACGGCCCGGCATGCTGAAGCGAGGCTCGATGGTGGTGGGCGTCATATGGGTTCGGAGCCTGGGCTTGCTCGCCCGAATGCGACTCTTGCGGCGCGTAGTCGACATTGTATTCTGCTCCGACACGGTAGTTGCCCGCCAGCGTGCCTCCCACACATGGGTTCCGCCAGAGCGAACCGCTCTGGCTGGTCGCCGAATTATGGATAGAAATAATTTGTCAGACTGTAGCCCCGCAAGGCTAGGTTTGCCAGAGGTGGCCGCGATATGAGACCTGCAGGTGGGAAATCCAGCAGCTCTTCCCGTACACCCTCCCGTCGACTAGGCGTTGCGGGTAGCTGTGTTGGATCACGGAGTTGTGGTTGGTAAAGGCTGAAGGCATGTGGTGTGGAAGGCGTGGGATCTTGTTGGGTATGGCGGTTGCTCACTCGCTGCGATGAAGGGGACGTGGGCCTCGGGCGAAGTGAGGAGGCCCGATTCCGGGAGCTGGGCACAACAGTGACGGTACCCTCAGTGGACCCTCCTTAGCAGCCCAACGCTTGCGGTAGCATGTGCGGTGTGTAGTTCTCGTTTCTTCCCGGTACTAGTGTGGTGTCGACCTGGAGACAGGATCTGCCGGGTCGTGTGGTCGAGGCTCCTGTTACTCCCCTCCCTTGCTCATCGTGTGACAGCAATCCAGGGTTTCAAGCAGGCAGTAACGGGTATATGTGGGATTATGCCGACTGATATTGTTTCCATGGGGCAAGACGAGCAGATTCGGGTTCCCAAGAATTGGCGGGGTGTCAGTGCGTTTAATAACTTTTGCACACGTCCCGTTCCAGCAAAAGCATGCCAAGGGCGAGGCCACAGATGGTTCCTGGAGAGTGGCGGGACTCGGCTTGTCCTGACCAACGATGACGGTAGCATAATTTGAGGATCTTATGCCATGGACCAGCTACCGGATATAGAAAACAGGGGCCCCAGTCCTAGCAATGATGCATCGGCCCAAGGAGGGGGGGCCATGACAGCCCAGCAGGGGGGTTGATGGCAGAAGAAAATTCTTTTCCGAGTAAAAAAAAAAAAACCCAGAAATCCTCGGAGGGTTTAACCGAAAAGAGGATGGAGCTAGGCAATCCAGACGGTTCAGGGACAGACGGGAGCTCAGAAAGCCCAGGGAAAGACGGGGGATCATCAGCCCAATGGAAAACGAAATGTGAAACACAACTGGACCATGCGCCTGGAGAAGGGCATGATGGCAGGCCAAAAGTGGGAGGGTGACTGTCAGTGCTTAGCATCGAATGCAGCCGCGGCACTTGCTCAGCGGCTCAAGCTTGGGAGTGATAGCTACCAGCCTCCTTGCCATTGCCGTTCTGGACGTTCCATGGACGAGAACACTGCAGTGTTCCAGTTACTTTACCCGCTAACGCAGGCCTGGAGAAGCCGAACTAGCACCCCAGAAAGCGAAGACAATGACGGGGCCCAGGCACCGCAAGAGAGAAAAATCGTACGAGACTTCCCAGCGGCCGACTCTGTGGCCGCGAAAATTGGTGGGGAAGGCCCGAATGGGGCCAGGCGGACGGCTGGGCCGGTATTTGCCCCAGGACGCCCACTACCACAGTGAACGACCAGGACTTAGGTCCAAGCCTGTTGTGGTATCGGGATGGTGTGGGTGCCGGGCGAGTGACTGGCGGGGACTTGGACGTTGTGGCCGAAAGAAGGTATATTAGAGCCGGGGTGGGCTATATCAAGGACGAAACGAGATCGATACCTTGCCTCCCGCCTCCCATAGGGCAACGGCAAAGGAGAGAATGTTGGTGTGACTGAGAGAGTGTGATTGAAACTGCCAGATTGCCGAGCAAGGAATACATACTAACAGGAAACGGCCAGGGGCACCCACGTCCAGTGCGGAGGAACCCAGTTATCTTGACGACTGACAAGCTTCGAGGGACTGGGTGTAACCCACACCCAGGTTGAGGAATACTTGGCCAGGGACACTTGGCGGATGTGCTGCTCTGACTGGCTTCAAGGTCTCCAGGTACCGATATCTGGGAACCGCATGTGGTGGCGAAACCGAGAAACAATCCGGGGCGCTGGTGGCCGTGGCATGTGGCTGGAGGGATAGGGAGCACGTAGCCAAGGTTCCTCGTGTCTGGAGTGTTGTTGGAAGCACTCGGACCAGAGCCTCTGGATAGCTCTGACTGGTTTTCGACCTTGGACAGCCGGCTGGAGGGAGCTCCCAGTTGCCCTGGGCCGTCGGCACTCTTGGCCACGAAGCCCCGAATTTGTCACTGTGCCCTTGGAATCCCAGTCAATTGATGCCAGGCAGCAGGCCGACGTGATCGACCACCCGCACCGTTCCCGACCCGACGCGTGCTTGGGCTGGGCAGCACGCTTGAAGTGGCAGCGTGTCAGGGTGGCTCGAAGAGGCTTAAGCCCGGAGACCCCAAGATTGCATCTCAATGCTATGGGGCACACCCCCGGCTCCTAGCTCGGTCAGCGGAGGAAGCTTTCTAGAAGCGTCACGGGAGCTGTGATACTTACGAAGCCTTGCGTGCAAACGACGGCGTTGATGGGTTCGGTTTGCTCGCACCTTGTTTTGGAATGATGACGGTGCGGGAAGAGAGCGGGCTTGGCGACCGGGATCTGCAGCGACAGCGCGTCGGAAAAGGTGTTGGAATTGGTGGTGGGTGTTGCGCATGAAGGAAACGGTTCCGCCTGGACCCTGCAATCAAAATGGTGGTTCATGCTCCCGCCAAATAATGAAATTGATGTCATCTCGGTTTTCTAGAAGGCTGCAAAACTCATCGGATCTTGCATTCAGCTAGGGCTGACGGGCCTTGTTGATCCGGGCCGTCGATGTCCATCTCCGGAAAGTCGCCTCCACTCGATCGCACAACAGAGCAAACCCGGTCCCTGGTCTTCGGTCCGCGGCAGCCGGTCGCTGGGTTCGGACGGGAAGGGAACATTGAGAGCGTCAGCTCACGTCGATACGGGGATCTCGTTATGCGTTAATGGGGACGACTCTGAGAGTCGAGGCCCGCGGCAACGAGGGGGACAAAGAATTTGGCAGAAGTATGGAAGTATCGTCAACGCGAGGCTCATCGCGTTTTGTGCGCTGCAAGGTTCCTTCCGAGACATGTCTCTGACCATTCCGTCAACCGGGAGCCCTGGAGCTGGGACCCACTGAAATACCGTACACAACCGTGGGAAGAAGGAATAACCCCTGCAAAAGCTCTACCTAGCTACGAAGTAGATATTTCCCGATTAGATCCACGGCAGGCTGTCGTCGAGGAGTTCTTTCCGCTGCAAGATCATGCTCCTTCCTCACATTGTGGACGGGGCAGCGGGGATTTCGAGCTGCTGGCAGTCACTTCCAGTCCTGCGGATACCCGTAACATGGATCTCAGGTCATCTGCGGATTCATTCTCGAGCAACCCGATCAGTGATTTTCTTCTGACACCCCACGTGCACCACCCCCGCCCTCCCGGAGTTCGGCCTACTGTGGGAGCTCCCGAGACCTCTGATCAACGTTTCACTCGGCCGGACGGCGATGGAGCCTCGTCCCGGACCGGAGTGGCCGCTGTGCCAAGGCGATGAGGTTTCTGCGTCGACATGGAGTCATGGACGAACAAGCCGGCTCCACATCATGCCGGCCAGCCCCATACACCACAGACGGAGCATCCATCTTGCAAGTGTTGTCTTTGAACACCAGGTCCAAGCGTCATCATCACCTCCATGGTGCCTATCATCTCTCATCCACCATCACTCCTCGACCCACCCTAGACCGCGTTCTCCGCAGCGCATGAACAATGATCGCCCGGAACATAGGTACTCATATAACCCAGGGGAAAGGCGAACTCGAGTACGAAAATGTCTTGATCGGAGATTTCTCCTGCAAAGGGGTCTTGGCATGCCGCGCATCAAACGGCGGTCATGCATGGAAGACCGGATCGAAGCGTCTGCGAATGCTTTCCAGCAAGCCTAGGAAGCAAGGCCAAGCTAGGTAACAACCCGACAAGCTGAGGTGTTTGAGGAATCATGCCTCCGGGCCACTGTCCACAGTTACGGACACATGTGTCCCAACCCAACCTGCATTCCATTTCGTGACCTGCTCTTCCCAAACGGGAAACCACCGGGTTGAAGCTGAAGCGCATGAACGCATGGAAAGCAATCTCTCGAGGCCACCCAGCTGCACCCGGGCAGCTGAATCAGCTCTGACAGTCGTGTTCGCCCTGGTCTCGGTTCCCGGCTCGTGGGCTGCTGCCGTGTGTCCCGCAAGGCGCATCGCTGAGCCCGGCCGGAGGAATTCGAGGCCCCCAAATACCGAGCCCCGACAAGTTCTCTCGAGCAACACTCTGCAGCATCACAACCTCCCTTGAGATTTTTGGCCATTATTCCCATCCTTTACTATCACATATAAATACATACATACAACCTTGCTACAGTGTGTCTTTGTGCCCAAGAGAGATATATTACACACCGCCCAAACCACGTACGTGACGAAACGCCTGAAGCAACAGAATACATACAACTACCAAGTGAACCGCCAGCCTGCCGGAATCCAGGAGAAGTGATCAAACAATCTGATGTAACTCCCGAGGCCACTCCCATCCCGCCTAAGCAAAGTTGTCCTGCCTATCAACCCAAATATCCTCCAGCTCATTGAAGCTCGTAAAGTGAATCGGCCGGTGCTGATCACTGTAAAACGGCATGGGCGTGTCCAGCTTGACATGGATCGGCTTCTTCTCCAGCCCGCTGAACGCACTGCCCATGAAGCTGTAGTTCCACTTGCCGCCGTCGGGCACCAAGAAGAAGCCCTTGAACTTGTCGCTCAACAGCAGCTGCCGCCTCTCGCCCATGGCCGTCGTGAAGCCCTGCGGCTGATCGCTGCCGAGGTCCTTGTTCTCCAGCCCCCACTTGAAGCCCTGCGGGTTGAGCGCCCAGGCCGAGAGGGACACGCTGCCGGGCGTGAATGACACCGTGACCGTCAGCGTCTTTTGCTTGTCCCATGTCTGGTGCGCATCCACCAGTTTGGCGTGCGTCGTGACGTCCATGGCAGACATGTAGGGGAGCTCGTTGCCGGACATGGTGTGGATGACGCCGAGAGGCTCCATGCCCTTGAGCAACTCGTGCTGCGGGAGGTTCTGCGGCAGCTGCACGTTGCGCAGCCCGCCGATCTGCGGCACCAGGACGATGCACTTGACCTCCTTGACCTGGTCATTGTCGGCCGGCGAGGCGCCATACAGGTAGCCGGCCACCTGCACCCGAAGATCGGCGATGGTGATGAACTTCTTGAGGACGTTCTTCGGCATCACATACGTGACGTCATCCACGTCGCTGTCCACCGGCGCCACGTACATGTTGTTGGCCCTTGTGCGGAGGTTGGACGTGGCGATGGCCCGCGTGCGCCACTCCGTCTTGGACGCGAACGTCTGCTGCTCGAACTGCGACGTCGTCGTGACAATGATCTCCTCTCCATGCACGTTCTGCGTCTTGGTCGTGACCGCCGTCAGCTGCTGCTGCTCCTGTTGCTGTTTCTCAATCTCGGCCGCCTGCTGCCTCTGCAAGGACGGCGCCGAGATCTCCATACCCAGGATGATATCCCGAACTTCGCTCGTTGTCAGACTGGACACGTTCACATTGTTCTTCTTGCCGTAATCGTTTAGGATCAGGTCTCTGAGCTGCATTTCGACCTTGATCCAGTCGTCGTCCGAGAGCGAGGGCCAGATATGATGATCTTGCGTGATCACCGTCTTGTCCGGCCGCAAGAGGAGTTTCGTCTTGTCCTGATTGACATGCAACGCTCTCAGGATGAGAATCAGGCGAGAGAACGCCGTGTACGACGAGATGCTCTTGAGCCACTCGTCGTAGAGGTTGAAGAGCACCATCTGCGGTTCGGTGGCGCGCAGAATCATGTCGCCCAGCTTCTCAACCTTCATGGCGGCCTGGAAAGGCAGCTGCAGCTCCGAGGCACGGATGGAGATGTTAGGGAAATCCAAAAGGTTGACCTCGAGAGGATCAAGCAGGCCCTTGCGGGTGACGATGAGCTGCTTCGGCTGCTCTTCGACCGGAAGCGACCGAATCAAGGCAGCGACTTCCTCAGCCGTCTTCCACTTCGCGAGCTGACCAAGACGCTTCTGCCCTGCCCAGACGCTCGTGTGGATGATCTTGAGGAAGAGCTGGCCTGTTCGGGGGTTGAAGATGAAGATGGCTCCGTTGATCGGCTTCGTCGTCAAGTTGCCCTCGAAAGTCTTGTGGATCGTGACCCGGTAGACGTTGGTGTCGTCGATGAAGAGCTGTGTCTGATTGCTGAACAATTCCGAGTAATTCTGAGAGTTTAGGAATTCCTGGTTGCTCTCGGACGCGTATAGCTGCAGCCCCTTGCGGATGCGCTCACGCAACACGTAGAGAGCGGGATTTGCCTTCATGATCTTGGCCATGGCCTGCTGGATCAGGGTCTTCAAGCCGGGGAAATACTGACCGTAAGCCGAGTAGAGGTTGTACGCGAGGTCGATTCCAATCATGAGACCCGTCGGTGACGGGTACAGACTCATGCTGTCCGTGGTGTAGTCTAGGTACTTCGCCCTGACATACCGCTCAATGTCGTGCGAGTCGTAATCGCCATAGCGAAGTTGCACATCGATCCAGAACTTGCTTGTCGTGGTTGCCTCGATCACATCTTTGTTGTCAAAGAGCAGTGATGGGCGAGTGACGTTCCACTTATGGCTTGCGAACAGCTGAATATCCGCGCAGGAGCTGTTCATCTTGTACGATTTCCTGGGGTGGATCGTCTCCTTCTGCACCGATTCAATGCTCAGGGCCTCCAATTCTTGGTCAAACACCTGGCAGAGATCCATCACGACGGACTCGTGGATCTTCTGCCACAAGTGGGCGCGGAAGATCTGGATGAGAGAGATCTTCAAGGTCGGGATCTTGCCGTGCAAGAAAATGCCAGTGAGATCGAGCTGCACCTGGAAACCCACGTACACATTTGCTCTGTTGATCGTTGGCGACCACCAAAGCGTGAAGCGCCGGTTCGGAATTTGGTTCAAACCGGATCGTTGGGCGTTGGTCAGCTTCTTGAATTGCATGGACTGTATGAAGCAGACGGGTTAGCAACTTGATCCGTTTCTGCCAGACCGACCGAGTCCAATAGCCAAAGGAAAAGGGAACGGAGAACTGGAGTTGAGACACTCATAATGGGCAAGGATGAAAAGGAAACGAAAGCAAGGGCACTAACCTGCTCAAAACCTGAGGCCCTTTCCCAAAACAGGCCTTCCCATGACGGGAAGCCCGTCGCCTTGAAGAGCGTGTGCTCCAGGATGGTTTCAACACCACCCAGCGCCTGGATGACATCGGTGCGGTATGCGTTGAGGTTCCAGAGCTTGCCATCATGCCTCTGGCTGGTCCACCAGAAGGGATTGTTCTTCATGAGCTGATACATCTTGAATTCCGACCGGGCACGGAAACCCTTGTCAAAGCTCAACGTGCTGCGATCTTTTTGGAACAAGGTGTTGATCCGGGGCAAGCCGCGATCCCAGCTGTCTTCTAGATCTTCAAGCGTGAGCCTCCTGTTCTGCTGGTTGGCCTCGAGGCGCTTCTGTGAATACTCGGTCCACACGCGCTGCGAGTCGATGAACTCGGCCTCCCATGGGATGATGTAGCGGAAGATGTTTGGGATCAATGTCTCTTCGTCGTGGGACATGCCCGCACGGTAGTGCGTGACACCGACATCGGTTTGCTTGGACCAGCGTTTGTCACTTGCCGGGATCAAGATGTGGGAGCCCGAAAGCATGCCGAGACCGCCGAGTTCCTTTGGCGTGTAGAAAACGGCCGGCGGGAAACGAGAGGGCATCTTCGAGTTCAAGCCGATCTTGACGCGAGTCTGGATCTTGGTCTCGCACTTGACAATTGTGTCAAGAAGGTTGACTGTCGACACGGCAGCCTCGCGGTAGTATGTGAACAGGGCGATCAAGGCGGTGTTCCACTTGTTGGCAATCTTGGTGAAGGTGGTAGAGCCGGATGACATCAGGATCTGGCGGATACGGTTGTTGAACTTCTGGATGTCCTCCTCGGTCACCTGCAGGAAGGCGTGCGCAGTCCGTTCCTTGGTTGTGTTGTCGACGAGCGACCAGACGCTGTCCTTGACAGGAAACTCGTCGTTCTGATTGCGTAGCTTGGGCAGGATGCGGACCTCAAAGCCGCACATGGAGAACAAAAGGTTGGGGTTGTCCTTGCTGTAGACGCTGGCAAACGTGTCTGCCCACTCAATCGTCGTGACGGACCTCGGAAGCCGGTTCTTGAGGTCCCAGAAAACGGCACGGCCGAGATTCACGTCGTGCCTCATGAGCCGCATGCGGGAATCCCTGGGCCAGCACTTCTTGCTCCTGTAGCCAATGACATTCTCAAAGTTGGGGTCAGGCTGCTCCGTTAGGAATCGCTGAATGAGGTCTCTGGACTCATCGGCGGTGAAGCGCAAGAACACCCAAATCCTGTCGATGTATCTGGTGTAGAGCCGGATCGGATGTCTTGTTTCTGTCTCACGATCCTGGAACTGGAGGAAGTCGTTGGGGTTCTGGGGAGGTCCCGCGATCTCGCTGGCTCGCTGGGGACCGAGAAGGAGAAGGTCGAGGATCAAGCCGTAGTACTGGAAGACGAAGGCAGAGAACTGAAGGCCACGAATCATGCCGTAGCTGTTGACATGGCTCATGTCCTTGTAGGTCAGCGTGACATTGTTTTTGGCCGTGATGTAGTCGGCCAAGTTGTGGTCCATGATGAGTCGCAAGAGGGAGTTGAGCAGTGTCAGCTCAATCTTCTCGTAGACCTTTGACAGCTGCGTCTCGATCATGACATTGCACTCGCCGTTGGCCGTTTCCCAGACCTTGTCGAGGTTGTTGATGCCCTGCGCCCACTTGTAGACGAGGAGCGGCGGGACTTCAGAGTCAGACGGCTTGATCCAAGCAGGGAAGAGATGGCGCTGGTCGGCTTGGTACCACAAGTACTGGTCCAGATACGCATCGCTGATCTTCTCAATGGGCTCGATGTCATAGACAGGATTGATGGTGCTGTAGTTGTCGTTCATATCGATGCCCACTTCCTTGAAGGCGCGTTGGGTGAGCAAGAAACGCTTGATCCGCTCCAGGGTGGTACCAGGGCTGTCGTAGGCCTGCTCGATCAAAGCCAGCTCTTCACGCTGGCTCTGGTTCAGACGGCCCTTAGTGGAATAGGACTCCCGCAGCCGCTCGAGTGCCAGGATGAGTATCTTGGTGTCGTGTTTGTAGGAGACGCTCGGGAAGGGGATGGGCGAGAACTTGCGGGACTCGAGCCAATGGACGGTTGTCGTGTAAATGGCCACGGCTTCTTCGGACGAGACATACGGACCGTCCTTCATGTGGTTGTGCTGTCTCTCCTGCTCCGCCTTGAGCCACAACCGCGTGAGACGCCCGACATTCTTTTTGGCCACAGTCTTGTCGACGGTGGCACCCCTGCGGATGCGCTCTCGGTTGTAGTGGGCAACGGAAATCCACCAGTCCGCCTTGGACTTGACATATCTCAGGATGATGTTCTCAATGGCGGCAGGCAGACCGGGAACCTTCCAGGGAATGTTGCTCTTCCAGCACCGCCAGGCCTCAGACAGATGCTGCAGCACCGTGTTGACCTTGTTCTGTTTGATCCCTTCCGGCATCATGTCCATCAGATCGGCCATGACCGAAGCACGCAGCTCCAAGTCGAAGTGGGACTCGACCCGCTGCTTCGTCACGGTCTTGGCTACTCCCTTGCTGTGGCGGCCCTCGAACTGACGCGAAAGAAGATTCCCTAGCCAACGCTCGAGCAGCGGGATGATGCCCCGCATGAAGAACAGCCAGACCCTCCAGGAAGGAGCCCAAAAGCCACAGCCCGGCCCTTTGCCGACGGCACCAGTGTTGAACCGATAGTAGATCAGGTGCTTCAGATCCTTGCAAGTGCGGACCTGGTGCATGAGCTTGTATTTGTATCGGTACATACCGGTCAGCTGCCCAACGTGGTTGAACGCATAGTGGATGCCGTCGGCGAGCTGGAAGGCATCGATGTTCCCAAGCCGGTATTGCACCTGAGCATCTACAATGAGCTTGGTCAGGCGCAGGATCTCGCGCATCAGATGGAAGGCGTTTCCGAATCGTGACTTCTTCCGTTCCTTGGTCGTCAATGTTTTGACAGGCTTCAGGTTGAAGTTGTAGTCGAGATGGAGGTAGGTGAGATTCTTGCGATGGATCAACAGGTTGAGCATGTTGAAGCCTTGGCGGCAGACCTGAAGGCCCGCTTCCACCCAGTCGATTGCCGTCTGCTGGAAGAACTTTGTCTGCTTCAGGGTCTTGAGCAGGTTCTGCTTCTGCAACGGCTTGGGCCGCTTCTTGTGTAGCTCGTTGAGCACGTAGGTCTTGAGCAGCTTCTGGTAGGAAACGCGGACCTTGACCGGTTGCTTGGGTGGGCAGTGTTCCAGGTAGAAGTGCTTGACGAGAGGGACATCCTGAGCGCGTACCATGCGGCCGGACCGCCGGTCAAATGGGAAAGGAGCCCACCACAACTCAATGGCAGCGGCGGTGTCCTCGGTAGCTAGAGGCTCATCCGCGAAGAAAGGCTCAATGGCACGTGGGAGCTCGAACGCCTCCTCCTCTGGCTCCTCGATGCTGCCCTGGCCAAAGAGCTCGTCCTCATGGCTCGTCGTGATGTTCTTGGGAGCAACAGCCCTCGAAGAGATCGGGTTGATGCTGGTGTCGAAGTAGAATGCGGGGAGACCGTGGTCCTCGGGTCGGGAATAGACGACCTGTGGGTGCGAATGCCAGGACAGGTGTACGCTCCTCGGCAGCGCATTGTAAAGGTAGGGATAGGCGACGCGGACCTCGGTGCGTATGGGGTTGCGGAAGATGATGCGATCCATGGCGTTGAACTCGCCAAAGTCTTCGTGGTTGGGGTCGATGTCCTTGTAGAGAGGCTCAAAGCGCGGGCCACCGGGAAGTGCCACGTTCAAGGCTTTGGCGGAGAGGAAGCTTTTCAGCTCAAAGAGGTAGAAATAGTTTGGGTCGACCACATCGGACACCAGCGTCCGACTCAGACGGTACAGAGCGGCCATCTGTGGCAACGTCAGATTCCACCTCTTGTAGCTTGGCCCGTTCACATGAGACGTGTCGAGCAGCGGCTGGTGGTCGTAGAACCATTCGTAAACCGCCGCCTCTTCCTCCTCGTCGAGGTCCATTTGAATAGGCTCCAACGGCTCAACGTCCTCGATGTTCTCGGACCAAGACAAGGGGGGCTCCTCGTCATCGAACGGCGGAAAGCGCATGCGCTTGAACAGTCTCCGGTCCCTCTTCTCCTTGGCCATGGTATTCCACATGGTGGCCCACTGAGCGAAGAAGACGGGCTCGATGACGCGAGGTATCTCGTTGACGAGAGTCAAGCAGCCGTTGACGTGGTACAGGACCTTGACCTCCCTGGCCGACTCCCACGGCATGGGCATGTTCTCCAGCAGCTTCAAGACGGCATGTGGCATGAACTTCAAGGCGCCGAGATAACTGCGCTTGTCGCTAGTGTACTTTTTTTGGGAGACATCCCCAATGTCCTTGACGATCTTGCGCAGATGTTCGGGAGGCATGTCAGCCTTTTGTGTCTCGACGAAGCCGCCCTTGCGCTTCTCGCCGAAGCGGTTGCGCTGCATGCGAAGCCATTCCTTCTTCTTCTGAGCAAACTTGGCGATATGGGCATCAGTCGACGGACGGTAGCCTGGCGGCGGCGGCGCTGGAGTCGCAGGGGGCGGGGGAAGGGAAGACGACGGGGGCGCCGGTGGAGGAGGGTTTGGCGGAGGAGGAGGAGGACCCCAACCCGGCGGAGGCGGCGGCGGCGGGAGCGAGGACATCTCGAGAATTGTGAATTGACCGTTCGATTGAGCGTCACCCACACACCACCAAGCAACGTCAAGGTGATGTCCTAGTCGCGCTGATCGATGCTCGAGGCTCGAGGCCCGATGCGGTTGCGCCCTTGGCGACGATGCCGGTGTCAAAAGAGAGTAGAAATGGCGAAACTCTCCATAAACAGGTTGCTGGTGACCTGATTCACCTAACAATTGAAGGAGGTGATTGCGCGGGTTATGGAGTGATGGCTTGATGAAACCAAAACTCGGCTGATGCTCAGTACCACAAAAAAACCTGGAGCTCACTCGCGAAGCAGGTGGCGCGAAGTTGCGAGCGCGCAGACTGGCCGAGTCCCGCTTAGCTCGCACACCCCGATAGGAGCATACAGTACCATACCGCTGTTAACGGTGAAATACACGCGTATCGGCAGGTAATGTGATATTCTTACACGTGTCATGTCACCTGACTGCTGTGGCTGGTGAGTCACCCATTGTGAGGAACTCATCGCGGGAACAATTAAAGGTGTTGGCCGAGAATCCGTCAATCTCAGAACCCACAATCCATGTCTTCTTGGGTTCTGCCGTGCGAGTGCTTTGACCCCAAAACCAGTGTCACTGTGGCGATAGCGAATTGGGTGGTTTGCGAGAACCATCAGCCCCAAAATCAAGGCCCCACCAAATCACCACTGAAAAATAAATCTCGACCCCTCCACTATTTTGCCAACCGCCTAGCCAGCCACGACGTCGCGACGCATTGCAAAGTGCATCAACAACCCCCGACCAGTCCTTGCGCTTAGACTAGGAACCGAATCTCTTCACAATGTCTCGGTTCTTCCGTGCCGGCGACGACAGCTCGTCCGAGAGCAGCACCGACGAGGAGGAGCTGTACTCCGCCTCCGAGGAGGAGGAGGAGCAGGAGGAGCAAGAGTCTTCTGAGGAGGAGGAGGAGGAGGAAGAGTCCAGCGATGATGAAGCCGGGCCGGCAAAGAAAGGCCTGTCCCGCTTCTTAGTCGACCAAGCAGAGTCCGAGAGCGAAGAGAGCGAAGAGGAGGGCACAACCAAGGTCAAGAGTGCGAAAGACAAGCGGTTTGACGAGCTCGAGGCAACAATCACTGCCATTCAAAATGGCCAAAAGATCAATGACTGGGGCTCCATCGCGAATGGTATGATTGCCTTTTGTTCCGGTGTGGTGGGCGGGTGAAGTGACTAACAGGTGTTAGAATTCGACAAGCTCAACCGTCAAGTCGTCAAGCTTCAAGATGGCGGCAAGGCTCCCAAGTCGTACATCAAGTGCATCGCCGAGCTGGAGGACTCCCTGAACGAGACCTTGGCGAAGCAGAAGGTCACCCCCAAGAAAATGAACGCCACGGCCGCCCGCGGTCTCAATGCCGTCAAGCAGCGCATTAAGAAGAACAGCAAGGACTACCAGTCCCAGATCGATGCGTTTAGGAACGACAGGGACGCCTTCATGGAGTCGGACGAGGAGGTCGCCCCGGCACCGAAGCCTACCAAAGTCAGGTTCCACGAGGCACCCCTTGCCGACGAAGCGGCCGAGGATGAGGACAAGGGCTTTGCCAGAGTCGACAAGCGTGGCAAGGCTATCCCGTTCTCGCCCGAGAGCATTCAGAAGCACCTCCGCGCCATCGTCGAGTCAAGGGGCAGGAAGAACACCGATCGCAATGAGCAGATCAGGATTATGGAAGAGCTCAACAAGGTCGCTGAGACGCCTTACCTCAAGATTCGGGTCCTTCAGACGTTGGTCTCGACTCGGTTTGATCTTGGCGTCGGCACGGCGACCTCGATGCCCTTGGAGCACTGGAAAGCTGCCGAGAAGGAACTTTCTGCTCTGGTCTCACTGCTCGAGGCACACAAGGACCATGTAGTGATTGAGAACGCAGAGGAGTGGGATGACGATGACAAGACTCCTGTGCTGGGGAGTGACGACAAGTACATCAAGATCCCCGGCAGCGTGGTTTCCTACATCGAGCGCTTGGATGATGAACTTGTTCGCTCGCTCCAAAACATCGACCCTCACACCTCGGAGTACATTGAAAGGTTGTCAGACGAAGCCTCTCTATACACCATCATCCTGCGGGGTCTTCTTTATTACGAGACCATCCAGAAGGATGCGTCGCTGGAGATCCCTCAGGAGAGCTTGAACCGCATCATCCAGAGGCGCTTAGATCACGTGTACTTCAAGGTATGTCATGCACACCAACCCGTCCTCCCCTCGCGGTATTCACACTAACTTCTCTCAGCCCGGCCAAGTTGTGAAGATTCTGGAAGAGAACGCCTGGAAGCAGGTCTCTAGCGGCATCGATTCGGCCATTACTTCTCGCGACCTTTCGGGCGACGCCGAGCAGCTGATCCAGACGCTGTGCAACTACCTGTTCAACAACAGCGAGGGCATTATTCGTGCTCGTGCCATGCTCTGCCAGATCTACTTCTTGGCATTGCATAACGAGTACTACAGAGCCCGCGATATGATGCTCACCTCGCATTTGCAAGAGAACATCGCCAACTTCGACGTTGCGACCCAGATCCTCTACAACCGCACCCTGGTCCAAGTTGGCCTCTGCGCTTTCCGGAGAGGTCTGGTGTACGATGCTCAGAACACGCTGCAGGACATCTGTGGCAGCGGGCGCCAAAAGGAGCTGCTTGCTCAGGGTGTGATGATGCAACGGTTTAATCAAGTCAGCCCAGAACAGGAGCGGCTTGAGAAGCAACGGCAGCTTCCATTCCACATGCACATCAACCTGGAGCTTCTCGAGTGTGTCTACCTGACATGCAGCATGCTTCTCGAGATCCCGCTCCTAGCACAGATCGGCTCCTCGCCAGACATCAAGAAGCGCGTTATCAGCAAGACGTACCGTCGCATGCTTGAGTATCACGAGCGGCAAATCTTCACAGGCCCGCCCGAGAACACTCGAGATCACGTCATGCAGGCGTCCAAGGCGTTGGCGGCCGGCGAGTGGAAGAAGGCTACCCATTTCATCCACAGCATCAAGATCTGGGACCTGATGCCGAGCGCCGAAGACATCAAGGCGATGCTTGCCAAGCAGATCCAGGAGGAAGGGCTCCGGACATACCTCTTCACCTATGCGCCCTTCTACGACACGCTAGCGATCGAGACGCTCAGCACAATGTTTGAGCTCGACCCGGTCAAGGTTTCAGCCGTGGTCAGCAAGATGATCAGCCACGAGGAGCTCGCCGCTGCGCTTGACCAGGTTACCAATACAGTCATCTTCCGCAAGGGTGTGGAGCTCAGCCGCCTCCAGAGCTTGGCTCTGGCTCTCTCGGACAAGGCGAGCGCTCTGATCGAGACGAACGAGCGCACGCTTGAGGTCAGGACGCAAGGGTCGGCAAACGCATTCACCAGGAAGGATGGCAGGGGAGGCGGCCAGAGGGGCGGAGGCCAGCGGGGCGGTGGCAGGGGCGGTGCGCGCACCGGCGGCAACCCCCAGCGGCAGGCTGGCGGTACGCAGTTCACGGGCGGTGCTTTGGGTGCTGCGGTGCGTGGTTAGGCTGGAGAGGGATAATGGGGGGGTTACATGGATGACTTTCGTTTGCTTTCGCATCTCAGGGTTGGGCATGTTACGTATCAAAATTGTTCCTCGGTGTGTTTTGTGCTTCGCGCCACGGTAGACCAGGGGAATGCAGGCAACCATCACATACTCCCTTTGCAACATACGCGTGACCTGGATTTCGCCACTAGCCGGTTTGTCTAGCTGGTGATGCTCGAAACAGCGGGCAGGTCGAAATACTCTCCACAGGTTGGAAGTTTCGTATGCAGGAGGGATGGCGAGGATGCGAAGGCTATTCCATACGTGCGAGAGGCTTAGTGACATCGCTCCTGGGAGCAACACGAGCCAACGTTTCATGACACCCGTGGAATGGGCTTCAAAGTATTCGATTTCCCCGAGCTGACTGGTCTCGGGCTGTCCTTGATTTAGTTGACCGAGAGTCGATGGGTCAGCACCTTCAAAACCTGTGACATAGGCCGGTGTGAGATGAGAATCGGCCGGTTCCTGATAGGTTTTCGACATGAACTGAACTCTCCCTGGCAAAAAGGGGGACACATTCGTCCAGGCGTCGTGGCATTGATGGGTAGATTTCCACGTTGTTCTGGGTGCAACATTCAAAACACACCGGGCAGGTCATGCCCCCAACCATTTCGTATGAGTACTCAAACTCGCGACATACAGTTGGGTCAGAGACAGGCATGTAATCGAGAAACCGAAGCCGCGTTGATGTCTGCTTTCTGAAAAAGAACCGATGACTCGGAGTCGCTGGTGACCTAGACGCAAGGCAGCGTTGTTCCGGGCTACCTTTGTAGCTCGGTCTTGATTCTCATTCTATCTGCTGCAGGTGTGCCATAAGCAACATGTGACAAGCGCCAGTATATGGAGACCAGGCAATCTCAGGCCGTTCCCCTCGTAATTGTCAACGCCACAGCAAGACCCCAAACGAGAATCGGCATCCTCTCCAGAAAGCCGACCACCACCCGTCTCGGTAGGCTTTTAGAGACGACGACCACGGCGACCACCCTTGCGGCGGGTCGAGTCGGACGGCGTCGGGGTGACGTCCTCAATGCGACCGATCTTCATGCCGGAGCGGGCCAGAGCGCGGAGAGCGGACTGGGCGCCAGGGCCGGGAGTCTTGGTGCCGTTGCCTGTTTGAGTCATACGTCAGCGACCCGTCATTTAGCAAGGTGGAAGACCAGCTTTGAATACATACCACCAGTGGCACGGATCTTGATGTGAAGGGCAGTGATGCCGAGCTCCTTGCAGCGGGCCGCGACGTCCTGTGCAGCCAACATGGCGGCGTAGGGGGACGACTCGTCACGGTCGGCCTTGACCTTCATACCACCAGTAACACGGCAGATGGTTTCACGGCCGCTGGAATCACCCAGAACGTCAGCCTCAGAACCACGGATCAAAATCGTATGCGGGGTCGCGGGGTTGCAGAGTTGCGGCATGGCTTCTATTCTCTGTGGTGGCGAGAGTGCTTTCAGCGGTATACGAACCTGAGATCGGTAACGTGGACGAAGGTGTCGTTCTTGACGCAGTTAGCTATTGTCACGGATTGGCCCGAGCGAAGGAGATACTCACAAAGCTGGCGAAGATACGGGCAACTGTGATCCAACATGTTAGCGACAGTCCCGGCAATAGGAAGGAGGGGAGCAAGGTCACCTACCGCCAAAGACGAGCTCACCCTCCCGGATCTGGGGACCCAAAGAGATGTTCTCCTGGGGAGCACGAGGAGCCTTCTTGGGGGGCATCTTGACTGTGATCTGGTGGTTGGAGGTTGGTGGTTGTACTTGCGAATGCACCGGTCGACAGTGTCTCTAGCGGAATTTTGACGAGTGCGGTGATGAATGCCGTCTTGAGGCTGGCGGTGAGGGGCTGCAGAAAGCGATCGCCAGCGAAATTCAAAAATTCAATCCAGGCTCAAGCCCTAAGTACCTTCGTACCGAGGCCCCACTTTGGCCATTTTCCCCGAGCTTTTTCTTGAAATCCACACCAAAGCCCGATTTTCTTTTCCTCGATCGAACCGCCCAGCAGACGACAACCTCAGCGACGCCGAAGTGGTCGACAATCCGACAAGATGGCTCCCACCACGTATGCCTCACTCCATATTCTTTGCTTCAAGCCGTGAACGGTATCGTCGCGTGTCACTTGACGAGAGCTTGCAGATTGGCGTGATCCTCTCACTGGATGCTTTTCCCGGCCCCAGCTTCGCGCTGGATCCGGGCATCGCTCCAGCTCGATCTCTCCCGCGATTCTCCCTCTTTCCTCCAGGCCGCCGGGCTTGTAGACTGAGAGATGTGTCGCGGGGTGTTGGGGTTGAAGGTTCTTCCTTCTCCCTTGAATTCAGTGCCGCTTGGCTTTCCGGTCTTGGTCAACAGGCAATCTCTTGAACCGATGACCACGATCTCCAATGCGAGCAGAACCTCTTGGACTTGTCCAAGGTATTGGCGGACGGTCGGGTTCTCACGGCAACGGGCTCGCCAGCAATGGCATCCGACCTTGTCTCGGGAGCTCCCCATCGGTCAATGCTCGACAATCGAGTCAGCCACGAGAGAATGTCGCACTTGAGCAGCAGTTCTCCACCGGCGCTCTACCACATACCGCGGTATGTCGGATCACGTACTAATTTGAACGCGCAGGTCCGTCCCGACCCAGAACGATGTTCTCGTTCCCGAGACTCTCCTGAAGAAGCGCAAGTCGCAGGAGAAGGCCCGCGCTGAGCGCACCGCCGAGCAGGACAAGCGGAAGAAGGTCGGTTTTCCCCCTGATCACCCAGCTCCCTGCACGACATGATGCACAACACACATAGCGACTAGACCCCGGTCAATGCTGTTGCTAAACTTAACCATCTTTCGGGTCTGATCGAAATTCGCGGGGGGCCCTTCACATGACGCTCAAGACATGGCCAGATCTTTTGCTGACATTTTACTGGCAGGCCAACAAGGAGAAGCGCGGCGTCATCTTCAAGCGTGCTGAGAAGTACGTCAAGGAATACCGCGATGCTGAGCGCGAGAAGATCCGCCTTGCCCGCGTTGCCAAGCAGGACGGCTCCTTCTACATTCCTGCCGAGGCCAAGCTGATCTTCGTCATCCGCATCAAGGGGTAGGTTTCTTGACTCTTCTTGCAATTAGGTTTCAATGACTGACATATTCTTAGTATCAACAAGATCCCCCCCAAGCCGCGCAAGATTCTTCAGCTTCTCCGCCTTCTCCAGATTAACAACGGTGTCTTCGTCCGCGTCACCAAGGCCACCGCCGAGATGATCAAGGTCGTCGAGCCGTGGGTTGCCTATGGCTACCCCAACTTGAAGAGCGTCAAGGAGCTCATCTACAAGCGCGGATATGGCAAGGTCAGCGGCCAGCGCATTGCCCTCACCGACAACGCCGTCATCGAGGAGAACCTCGGCAAGTACGGCATCATCTGCATGGAGGATCTCATCCACGAGATCTACACCGTCGGCCCCAACTTCAAGCAGGCCGCCAATTTCCTCTGGCCCTTCAAGCTCAGCAATCCCAACGGCGGCTTCCGCCCCCGCAAGTTCAAGCACTTCATTGAGGGTGGTGACCTTGGCAACCGGGAGGAGCACATCAACGCCCTGATCCGGCAGATGAACTAAGAAAAGGCTTGCTTCGTTTTTGCAGGTTTTGTCTCTCGGTCATGGGAAAAGGCATGGGTACTCGGCGTTTAATGTGAAGGCCAGGGTGGCTCACAGGGAATGAATTGAAGACGATGTTCTCTTTGCGCATCACATCTGATTCAGCCCTAGGACGTGACCTAGTTTGCTCCCGTTGGCCAGGGCACGACCTAATGCTACAGAGTTGCCCACGCTTCAGGTTGATCATGATAGTGCCTCGCATGTATATTTGTCTGTGTCTCCTGTGCCGTATGTAAAACTACCTCTCGTGTCGACGCCATCAAACTTGATTCCAGCATCCGAATCTATCTAGGCGATCATGATATCATATCTTGATGTCGAAGCTCGTGCCACAACCGCAACTACTTGTCGCCAAAGGGTTGTCGACGATCTTGAACTGCGAGCCAATGAGCTCCATGGTGAAATCAACCTTGCTTCCCTTCAGCAACTCCAGCGATGGCTGGTCCAGAACAATCTTGGGCGCCCCTGTCAAGTCGGCTAGTGGCGAGGAGCTGTCCTCCTCGAAAGTATACGTGAAAATGGTGTCGTCCTCGTGGATGGCAGCCGAGGCGTTGTCCTCTTCTGCCGCGGGGGCCGCCGTCGAGGAGTCCTTGTTCGGTAGAGCGGGGGGGAGTGTGACGAGTTTCATGAGATATTGGAAGCCGTGGCAGCCGCCGGATTCGACTTGGATGCGGAGGGCGAGGTGCGGGTTGGAGTCTTTGCTCATTATTTCGGTGAGGCGCTGGGGGAAAGGTATGGGGTTAGCTCTGTTGTGCTGGGAAGAGTAAGGATGGCTGCTGGCGGGGGACACGGTACCTTTGCCGCGCGGGGGGTGATTTCCAGCATCATCTCCTTGCCGTCGTCATCGGTTTGTGGGTTGAAGATGGCGTGTGTTGATCGCCAGGGGGAGGAGGTGCTGAAGAGACGGTTGGCGGGTATTGAACGGGGTTTTGTCTTGGTCGAAATGGGTATGCGGGGTGTCGCGCCTGTCCATTTTCTGCTGCTCATAGGTGTTGCTGAGGATAGGGCCAGGTGGCGTGCCTCAACGGCTCTTGCGGTCGAAACAACATAGCGGGCGCGGACGGCGGGCGCACCAACAGCCTGGCGAGGTAGCGGCAGGAAGAGATCGAGGATGGGAAGCCCGGCCGCGGTGAGTTGTCGACACATGCTGAGCTGGACGAAGACACCAGCCGTAGTAGGCGCGTTGGAACAGCGTAGTCGCGACATGTGTGGTGCTCAGTAACCGGTTCGTGCGACTGCGTACGACTTAAGACTTCGTATTTGTCAGTGTAGGATGTCGGGTTGTCGAGTGGATTTTGCGAAAGCGTAAAATTTCGGCATGATGTCAGTTTCGAGGACCACCAAACCGGTAAATTACCGGTGGGCAGGGTGAAAGTGGGCAGCTGGGTCGCAGTCGGCAGGAACCGTACAGATATCCGTACCCGTAACATCATACGTATTGTACAATACAATACCATCCAATGTATATTCAGACGGACAGCACCGCTATGTTCATCAGCGATGTGCTTGTTTCTTTTACAGAGACGATGTGGCATTGACGAACAGGATCAACCATGCCATCTTCTTCTTACAATACAGGGGTGAAACTAATTGGTACAATCGAATAAAACCTACAACAGGCCTGGAGCGTTGCCACGACGGTATGCCTCTTATGCCAACCCCTGAGCCCATGAATGCTAAACCTGGAAGTCCAAAATCAGGATCACGGCTCACGTTCCCTTCACTCAAAGATGGAAAACAGCTGAGAGCCATCGTCAGGGCACGGGCCGGATTCGAGCCTCCCATTCCCAGGCAGGATACAAATCCGGTTGTTCTCGTTGCCCGGTGCGAACGCGAAGCTGGTCTGTCCGATGAAGGGGAACAGCTGGTTGCCATCCGTCTCGCCGCCTTGAAGGTCGTCAGCAGTGTGGAAACAGCAGGGCCGCGAAAGAAACACTTACCGCCATCAGCACGACCGCCACAAGAAAAGAGTGTGACGGTATCGCCCGCCTGACGTCTCTCGTCGAAGCTGATGCAGCCTTGGGTCTGCGAGAGAAGCTTGTTAGCCGCCCACTGTCCTTCGAAAGAAAACCGGTTCTCTGAGCGAGCACACTAACTAAAGCGCTGACAATCAAGGTTGCGGGCCGGTTCGGATTCGGCTCGTTGTGCTTGCCCTCGGTGATGACATCCCACTTCTCGTTAGGGGAGCCAGTGCAGTCCACCAGCGAGACCGGGATCAGGTTCTGGCGGAAGTCGCCTGCGGTAGGGTCGACAAAGAGGCACTGCCCGTTGGGCGCGCGGATCGACACGCCACTGAAGGCTCGCGTGGCTGTGTCGTCTCGTTCGTGCGCCTCAGCCGCCGCCGTAGGCTGCAGCGTGCCGCCGCCCCGAGACACGGGTACTGGATCGGTGGGGTTCGCTGTTGGGATCCCGCCCGTCCCGGCTCCGCCTGAGGCACCTCCGTTCCCTCCGTTGCCGGCGTTTCCGGCGTTCCCGTCATTTCCTCCTGCGGGGGCGGTGCTTGTCGTTTGCGCCGCAGCGGCGGTCGATGTTTGTCTTGAGGTATTGCTCTCACTTTGGGTTGGCGCAACGGTTACCGTACGTGTAGAGGGGGTACAGCTCGAGGCTGACCTCTTTGCATTGACGCTGTTGCTACCGTTGCTGCCGCCACATTTGCTGTTGTTGCCACCATTGTTGTTATTATTGTTGTTGTTGTTGTTGTTGTTGTTGTTGTTGTTGTTGTTGTTGTTGTTGTTGTTGTTGTTG